>KK502535.1:205162-243647 GCA_000688735.1 Glossina austeni | reverse complement strand
TTTTTTTTTTTTTTTTTTTTTTTTTTTTTTTTAATTTACTTTGTCGTAAGTTGTTAACACGTGTTGTTTGCCTTTCGATTGAATAACAATAAGAGAGAATTTCTAGCTGGTTTGTAACGGGTTTGCAACGCTCTACACTTTCCAAGTTAAATGTAAATTATAATTGAGAAATTATATATTGTCGCGGTTTTATTTATTAAAATTTAAAACTAATGCACATTTATTTGAAAGCAATGGTAGGGCGACAATGCAAACAGTGACATTTCATTTTTTTTTTATCTTTATATTCTTTTTAAATCATAAGTTGATATCTAAGCTGATAACTCGTATTTCTTCAGTATGTAATGTCAACAGATATGGTAATAGTCCGGCAGAGAAACAAAAAGACAGGTATTTGTTTCACGTCGTTCTGTCACTAACGAAGCAATCGAGTCACTAAACTCTCTAGTGATGACTATATATACATATACCATGTATCCTCTTTTCTTTCACTTTATTGTTTAAAATTTTTATATTATTGTACATTACGTATAATTCAGTGGCTGTTTCGTCTAATAACGTTATTTTATTTACGGATTCACACACATTACTGTCTAATTAAATTAAAAACTTAAACTTTAATTTTAATTTAATAATTGAAATTTTTTTTCTTGTAACATTTAAAAAACTAAAAGTATAAGCGAATTTAATATCAATCCATAAAGTTGTTTATTAATTGTGTGCACTCTCTCAGTAAAGTCAATAAATACCGTTTCCGACTTGAACTTTGCACTTTATTTCTGGTAAGTATTTCTGGTGCACTGTCACTGTTTTTCTGTCCACACACACACATTTATCAGCTAAATGGTCTAATTTATTAAGGAGTATATTGCATAATTAACCTTTTTATAATGCTTTTAACTTTTTTTAAGCAGTTAAGCAGGACTGTTTTTGTTTTACCAAATTATGTCCATCGTTAAATGTGACCATTTGACCGATATCAAATTTTCGTACAATTTTCTGGAATCATAAAGTTTGTCAAAAGCACGCAGACATAAAGAAACACAGCTAAACGTAGTCATCGGTTTGTTTTAGTTAGGCTATATGCAATCTTTGATGCCGAATAACGAATCTGAACGTGCTAATATATAGGAAAATTACTTTCACTTCTAAATTCGAACTGCGCAAATTTATTAGAAACGAATGCGCGTAGGTTCAGCTTTATATTTTAATTTTTGCAGTCGAACGAAGATCGCTTAATTAGTTCAGATTCTCAAGCTAATTTAAGAAAATTTGTATGCTTTCTATGAAGAATTCTTCAGAGATCAAAATAGACTCGCGATTTTTAAGTCTTCTTTGTCTATCTAATCAAAATTAATTTTAAAAGTTATTATACTTGTGTATTTACTATTATATATATAAAATATATATAAAATATATTGATGATTCTATATGAAGAAATTTAAATTCTAAGAGAAATACAATTTTTCGGGTGTTAATTGTTTGGTTAGATAATAAAACTGTCGATTTAACGCTTTACACGTTGTTGTAGATATCGTAGATCGTGTAGTTGTACAGATACCTATTTACATACATGTATACCAACTTTTTAAAAAGTAATGTACTTGGACTTATAAAAATTAATGTTCAGAATTGATATTTAACTTTTTTTAAAGATATATTGAGTTGAAATTTCGTTCATAATAATTGGGAGTTGTCATCGCAATGCTTATTCGCTTTTGATTTTCAATTGAGCTTAATGTATTTAACTGTTTATATAAATAAATGCGATATGTGTTAATAATTTGTTAGCATGTGCAGCTGGTGTTAAATACTTGTTACAGTTAATTGATTTAAATAATAAACCTTGATAGCAATCATTTTAAATAAATAGTTATTTTTTAATAGCAATAATTTATGTGTTAATTAAAAGTAAATAAATATCCCTCCACATAAACGCATAAAATTGCGTAAGTATGTATAATATGTATGCGCGATACATATGTGCATACATATAACTAAGTCAAGTATAAAAGTGATGTTCAACAAATTCAAACAAATTCAAACAAAAGTTGCATGCCACTTAATTGAAGACATATACACCACATAACTTTATTTTGTATTCTATCTCTATGTTTTTGTTGGAACGAATAATAAATGAAAAGAAGAACAGATTAACGTGACTCAAAATCTTACGATAATCTATTTACTATCTGTGATCTGTGTTTTCGGCGTGTTAAGCACTCTGAATAATGAAACAACTAAGAATATTATAGCCGACCAATGCCGGCTACTAGGTACCCTACACCACTTCGCCTAACGCAATTATTCATTCGTTTTGGTAATAGTATTCCAAAAGTTACACATTAGTTTCATGTAAAGTCATACTTTTCATGAAAGCCCGTATAATGGAGGAATCCGTATACTCGGTGGTATGTATGTATGCGTGTTGGAATTTCGGTAAGGTTGATTTCTATATCAATTTACTATTATGAACTAATTTTCACCAGGAAATGAAGGGTTCAAAAAATTGTCCCAGCCGAACCAAGTGTTCCATTTCTAATTAGAACAAATACTATTACAGAGCGAGTTTTGTCGAGAAATTTTAACAATTGGAATATTTTTCCGTATAATGAGTTTTCAAAATAGAGCGATATATGGGGTGTGGGGGAAAAAGTAAAACGATCCAAATTATTTTCAATAGCGTTCCTCTTTGGGTCAAGCCACGTCATTGCACCAAATTTCATCAAAATATCTCCAAAAATTGCGACGTGTAGGTTGAATGAAAATTTATACTGATCGATATTAGACGGACAGACAGGCTTAAATGTATTCAGAAAATGATTCTCGATTGATCGGCGGATCTACCTTAATCGCTACTGCGTTTTACATTCGTTTGTACAAACTTTATATATTTTGTACAACAAGTGGTGTAGAGTATAATTAATCACACTCTTCATCTGCCGTTATAAGAAAGAAAAAAATGTGTGAGAAGTTTTATAAAAATTAATTTGAACGTAAATTTACCCTAAAACAAGTAAGAAAATTATAGTGGAGCAAGGCCGACCATTAAATACACTACACCACATTGCCTAACAAAGGTCTTATTTTTATTATAGAACGCAAAAATTATATCTTGTTTCTATATAAAGACATATTTTCCAAATGCGTATTTATGGGTTATGGGGATGCGGGCCCAAAACGCAACCTAATGTAGTACAAGTTTAATCCTTATATAGGGCAGGATTCAAAAATAGGCGCAGATGGTCCAAATTTTGTAAAGTTCATCTTGGTATGAAATTACAATTATGAGTCACCATATATTAAAACTTAAACTTTTCTGCTCTATAAGAGATCAATTTTCGTGAAAATCGTGATTAGGGTAGTATACAAAAAATAGGCCGAGATGGTTCAAATTTGATACAGTTATTTTTTTACTTCAGTTTTCATTATATGAGAGGGGGGGAGGATCAAAATATATCAGTGTACCACATTTCAACAAAATATCTCTCTGTAGGTTGAACACAAGTTTACATGGATGGATATCGGACGAATAGACATGCTTAAATAGATTCAGAAAATGATTCTGAATCGATCGGTATAATGAAAGGGCGGCTATCTTAAGTCCTTCTGGGTGTTGCATATATCCACACAAACTTGAGATACTTTTGTCGAAGTAATGTTGGATATAAAGAAGAAACTGTACTTCTGAAAGCACCATTTACGCACAAATACATAATTTAGAATACTTAACCTCCTCTATAGTGGTTGAAAGGCAACGTAAAAAATTTTTAGCTTATTGCGTGCGCGTCGATGAGACAATTAAGGACCTTTGCGTTCGGCTTTCAGATGACACTGGAAAATATTTTTGCAAAACCAGCAGGTGTAAGTAGGTAGAGAAAGCTTCATGTTTCTTTTCAATTTTTAATCAATCTTGGACTATTAACTAAGGCGACATAAATGCCGAATTTTAAATTTGTAACTCTGACCTTTTATGACTGTAAGCGGTTGAACAATAGGCTTATGCCTCATCAAGATACTATATCAAGATACTATATTTGTGTGGCGTTTCTGGCATTAAACTCTTTCTGCTACAAGTACAAGGGTACAAATCGAGCACACTTTCTCCCTTCAATAGTGACCATAATTGCATAAATGCTTCTTTATAACGATCTTAAAAACAATAGCAAAATTTTTTTTTTATTTAAGTTTGATAGAAAAATTTGAATCGATTTTCACATATGTTGATTAAATAGGAATAAAAAGAAACAAAGAAAAAGTTATATTCAATTTAGGTCCATTTTATTAATTCCTATCACTAGCTTGCGTACAATTTTTCGTTGCTAATTGTGGCGAATTGATCGTATATTGTATTTGTTTGAAATCACATTTTTATACGATTAAGTAGAGCTTTATAAGCAGTAATACAATCTCTGGCGTAGATCATATTTTATGTACATAATCCGTTTTGTTTATCCGTAAATAGTTAATCACTGGTGAGTGATTTAACTGGTGACTTGATTTAATTGTCTTTTGGAGATTTAAATAGAAAATTTTATTGAGATAAACATAAAAATTTAATGAAAAACGCTATAACACGCTATAACGCGCCAAAGGGACGGCAAAAAAAATAACTTAAGAATCAAGTTGATCCTTCTAAATAAAATGCTGGGATAATCGGCGTGATTGCAATAAAACAGCTAACGACAGACGGACAGACAGGTAAACAGGCATAAATAAATCGTACTCGTTACTTACACTGATCAATTATAGAAATAGTGTATGACATTCTGATTGCATATGTGTATGTGTTGCGAACATGTCTGCTCTGGTGGTGTGGTTATAATGAGAAAATTTATTATACTTGAGGAGATTTCTTGACCAGTTAGCTGCTGTGACCGCTTTAAAAAATTTGCGTTTAACTTTTGTCAGAAAAACCAAGCATAAATGGATGGAAAAAGGAAAGTTTGACATTGTCTATGGTTTGAGGTACTCTTGGATATAACGCAAAACGCATGTCTCACACTTTATTGTGAATCATTTTTCATTGCTCGCGAATTTTGTCCTAATTTCATTAATAGCAGAAATTAATCCGTGATCGTGAAAACGTGATCATTTTTAAATGGGCTGAATGATACCTAAATGCTAATTAAAAGATGAACATGTACGAGTGTACAGTAATTAATGTTCTTTTGTTGAAAGAATGTCGTTGTTTAGATTTGCGCCAAATACATGAGTAAATTAAATTAAATCAAAATTCGCCTTTCTACCGCAAACTTTTAGAAATTGTTTGATTCGTCTATGTGTTGTCGTTCTCTTGTGAATGGCTTTGAAAACAAAATTTTCATGTCTTCTGTATTCCTTTTTCAAATATTGAAATTTACATTTGGTTTTTTTCAAATTTGTAACTTTTGTATATTAACGTTTGTTGTCGTTCTTCCTCTTTACTAAAATGTGCTAATATCTAACCACCAAATTTTCTGTCTGCAAAATTCCGTATGCTAGGGAAAATTGTGAAAAAAATTGCAAAAACTTAAATTGAACCGCATCTCATTGCCTCGGACGTAGTCTTCTACTATTGCATTGGCTAAACCATGGCGGTTTTTGAACAGCACAGTCATGTGAGTGTCTGGTGGTTTCCTCGAGAATTTTGCCAATCGCGCTTTGGCGAATACAGGGAAAGCGGCACCAACTCTTGTACTCTCATTTCGCTAATTTTAGCAGATAAAATCGCCAAAGAACAAATATTCTCGCAGAAAGCTAAAACATTGCCACAACGGGCCGTGGAGGTATTTGGCGATGCAATGAATGAAGGCAATACCGTGTACTCACGTGTATTTGAATCCAAAGATGACAATGGTAGAAGAAGGCGGGCTCCCAATCTTAATATTCCAGAGGCAATAGCTGCTTTGGCTAACAGCGATTTTATAGAGTTTCAATTGCAGGAATGGTTCTACACTCATCTGACAGCTAGTCCTACAAAAGAAACATACCATCGGTCGGTGGCTTCGCGCATCGCTCAGGTTTTAAAATTGGGTGTGCAACTGTTCCGGCAACCAAGCAGCAATACCCGAGCTAAAAATTTATTTGCTGCCCTTATAGCTGACAGTCGCACCACAATTTTCATATTCGAATTCCCAATTAATATTATATCGTTTTTTGATTCACATCAGCACGGACGTCAGTCTGGCGCTGTCGTAGCGCAATGCTCTATTGATCATTTGGAGGATTTGTGCAGTTGGTTCGTCAGAATGCTGGATGATGTATACAAAAGTCGACCCTCAGTATACGAAATCTCATTCTTAACCACCAGTGCAGATGCTCCCAATGTAATCCCTGCCGATCAGATACATTAAAATTTATGTTGGGGATAATGGAGCAAGATTGTTTGTTAAAGAGATAAGTAGCAGTTCAAGAGAAACGGAAACAAAAAAAAAAAAAAACAAATCAATCATACCGTTAGGTTCAAATATTTTTTTTTTATATTACGGAACATGTTCAATCAGTTACTATAAGCATAGCAGTAAAAAACAAAAATACATGAAATAAAAAAAATTAATAAATAAAGAAAAGAAAGAAAACACATAAAAATAAAATCCATAAAACGGCAACAACCAAAACAAAGTGTTTTACTTTCATGGTTACATAACACCATACGAATACGTTCATATACAAGGACAGGACGCTTAAGTCCAATATGTATATATTGACAACGTATGATATCTATGTAAAGAAAATACCAGCCAGCTGCGGTTCTTGCCGTCCCCTTGCCGCGACGTTTACGCGTAAATGATAAATAAGCGATAATTAAAAACTCATACGTTTAGTGTTCCACTGAATGAGTGGAACTTATTTAATATGTGCAAGTGCGCGAAACAACTGTATTCAATTGTGATTTGAAAAACAATTCTATAAATATTTCACACACACACACACATATATATATATATATATATATATATATATATATACATACATACATACATACATACATTTACGTACGTCCTAATAGTTAATCAAAGCAAGCATTAAAATTTACTTTGATCGAATGAGGAGCTTCTACTATACACTCTCTCACGATATAACTTAGAAACGTGTTTTGTCTTTAGCTTTATGTTTCTATGTAATTATATGTATATATTTCTAAATATATATATATATGTATACACATGTATATATATATATATATATATATATATATGCATGTACACATGTATTTATATCATATATGCATAGCTTATAATCTTCTTTTAATTGCATACTTCGGTTTTGTTAGTTAATAATCTCTGTTATATCATTCTTATATTTGTTTATGTGGCCAGAGACAATATGATAACAGATATGTGCATGTGTGTGCGTGCAATAATGCAATAAATAGCGATTGCTGCATACCTATCGCAATTTAGGATTTTTGACGTGCTTTGCTGGACACGTGTCCCTGATGTGCTTCGCTAGAAAAAAAATATCTGCTTTATTCACAACCAATCATCTCGAAAAATGATGCAACAAAAATAGAAATTTATTTGTAAGTCTGTTCTTCTTATTGTGTAAAGGTTCGTTAAAAATTAATATTGACACTAGAACGAGGAAAGGCAAAAAATTATAAAAAATAGAGACTCGATATATTTTCTGTAGCAAATATTGCGCACAGCTTTAAGCAAAGATTTGATAACATTAGTGATTTGTCATATATTTTCGTATACAGAGTAGGAACACTGAAAAATACGTCTGCCGACGTTAGAAACTCTATGTTTACTAAGCGCAATCGATCAGTGTGAGAGTCTAATTCATTTTGGGCCATAATCGTTTGTCCGCCTGTCTGCTGCTTAAAATATCGTATTTAGAAAACTGTTTTGGCGGTAACTGATTTCTTTAAGACTCTTAGCACTGAGTACATCAGTGAAGTAACTACGATCTTCAAAGAAACTAAAATAAATCGTTTAATTTAATTTGTTGAGCTAATGTTTCATGGGACGTATTATCCCTGTCAAAAAAACAAAAATACTACGTATCTTTTGATGCACCTAGGCTCACTCAACTCTGCTTCAGTAAACTTTCTTCAAGGCTACCACATGTTTTTAAACACCTCTAATCCAAAACTGTTTAAGGCTCAGACAGCGAAGACTCTGCTAGGTTAAAAGTAGCTTGTGGGATTCCCTCGCAATACAGTTTTTTGTTCGTCAAGCAAACTTAAAATACAAAGAAAACAAAAAAACCGCCTGAGCGGCCGAGTAGGCAGAGGATCCCGACCAACAACATAATGGTTTTCGGTTCAAATCTTAAATGCAGCAAATCTCAATAAAGCCGGTAGCATTAGATGGTACTAGTTTAACACTTTAGTCTTAGAATTTATTTCTCTGGCTAAATTATTAATATTAATGATAAAAAAAATTTGACGGAAATTTCCAAACTTTCAAATGTTTTTTAAAAGCTTCCTCTCCAATTACTGTTAACATTTATTTCCTTTTTTAAACCAGAAGATTTTGGAACATATAAGCAGGTTGCAAGGTGTTGAGTAGAAAAAAGGTCCCCCCATTTATTTTTTTTTATCTAACATGTAAACATGCCATTAATCTGATCGTTATCATTTTTACAAAGCATACTTATAGGCTATTGATATTTCTCTCGTTTTAATTGTGTACAAAGTTAAGTTTTCTGCTTTATATCTCGAGAATCGAACACGTGTTGTCTTCTTTTATGCGTTTCTGTACATATATCTGAAAGTTATTTCATAGTAGCCTAAAGAGAGAAACCACACGGACTACGGCCTTGACCGGAATGCCGTAAATTTTTGTAAAAGAAGTCTAGTTTGAAAACCTATCGCTTAAAGTCCGTTTTTGCTAATTGCGATCGTATCAGAGAACTGAGAGAAATCTTCCTTACTGCTATCCTTCTTAATTGATTCTATCCAATATTCAGGTATCGAGATGTTCTAAGTTATCGATAGGAAACATACTTTGAAATATTTGACCTGCTTTTTTGAGTTCTTTTACAACTTTTATCTATTATGTGTATAAATTTCAAAAAAAATATATTGTTATATATTTATATATAAATAATCGAACACGATTCTGTCGATTCTGAAGTAAGCTCTAATCGACAATACATGTACATATCTACATACATAATAAATATATAATAAAATACATCTAAAAAATATAAATGATGGCGAACACTTTCGAACACCTAGCGCTTTCAATGCTAGGCTCGAAAATGATTTGAAATCAAGTTAGTTTTTTGTTATCGTAAGTGTACTCTGATAGTCTTTTGTTTTTTTTCACATGTTATCGTCGCCGCTATCGTTGATCTTTAAATAATTCAAAGAAAGAAAGGCTTATCATTGTGGCACTCGAGACCGAAAGATTGAATTACTTCTTTTATCTGGAGAATTGTAAGAGTCTTGAACCATAATTGCTTGCATACCTTCCTTGTAAAATAAAAGGGACACAAAAAGTCAATACAAATTTAATTCGCAAACACGAATCTGTTGTTTGATATATAGGTTTTTATTTAAAAAAAAAAAAAAATAAATAAATAATAAAGAAAATCTTTTGCATTAAACCCGCTTTAAAGTATAAGATAAAAAAAATACTACTTTTACTGCTTGCTTGAATAATGAAATCAATGAAAAGTTATCTATTTGTAATCAATCACCAAGCGAATATAGTTTAATAAAAAAAGTATATAGATACTTTTGAAAAATGCAATAATTGGGAAATGCTTTTATCTTTATTCTTTATTTTCAGTGCTCGAAAAATTGCTACTCATAGGCGTCGCGCTGATCGGCCCCGGCCTAAGGGGCCATGACGCGTTGGCCCTTTCGTTTGCTACTATTGCTCTCGGTGGTAGTAATACTGGTTCCGGGTGTCATATCAGTGCGCGATAGTCAAAATCGTACTATAATTACGGTCGGCTATTTAACCGCCATAACCGGTGAGCTCAAAGACAAACAGGGCTTGGCTATATCAGGAGCTCTTACCATGGCCTTAGATGAGGTTTGTGTATCTAATATGTACAACAAAGCGAAAATAATTGAAAATATTTGTTTTCCAGATAAATAACGACACAAATTTATTACCGGATGTGGTATTAGAGTTACGGTGGAATGATACCAAGGGTGATACGGTATTAGCAACCAAGGCCATAACGCAAATGATTTGTGATGGTGTAGCAGTTATATTCGGTCCAGAGGGTCCTTGTTATGTTGAAGCGATAGTCACACAAAGTCGTAACATTCCCATGATTTCCTATGTAAGATTATTTATTTAGTACATTTAAATTAAAAGTAGCTTTGCTTAGGTAACATACGGTTGTAATATAAGGTGGGATATGATAAGGTGGAAATGATTACCTACAAGCAAATAAACATGGCTTTACTGTCATGTCTTCCTTCAATTTACTCAGTATAATCGATTTTTATGCCTACGGTATACAAGCTGTGGGGAGCGACCATTTAACTCCGCTCGATAATAATAAGTAATTTCCCCTATAAATATAACCATAATTGAAATCCCTCAGGTGCCGAAGCAATCTTCAACCATTAACGGAGGAGTTCCATCATCTAAGCGATATGACATTTTTCCTTATCCCTAAGTTAAAGACCAACCGTACAATTTTCGGACGTACTTACCGCCAGATATAAACTATTTTTCCTATATAACATAGCGGTCAATAATTTCTGAGGTTGATACACAAGTGTCGTCTCTCAGAAAAAATTAATTTTAGAAAATGCAAATACTTGAACGACGATCACGTCATTTCCAATCAGTTACAGGAGGACTAACGTGACGACACTTTTGTCGTTTTTAATACAATGCAAAAATTCGAATTTTGTTCGATCTGGCATTGGTATTCGGTGGGAAAGTATACCATTTAAACATAGCATTACCCTGAAAAATGCTACAGCAACTCTACTACGTTGAAAACAACATTCAATCGGTGTATTATCTGAAGGAGTATTGAAGGAAGTGCGTCCAAAAGAGATCAGAAAAAAGTCAACAAAGTTTTTAAAATTAATCTCCATAATCGAAACAAATGACAAACGAATGCTGACAAGACATTGAAAGGCAGTTTCACTATTTTATATGAAAACTTGGGCATAAGAAAACGGTTCTTCAAAAGTGCATTTACGCAATTTTCAATAAATGCACCCTCACAAATCGCTGACTACAATTGGAAAATTGGATGAATTGAAGTTTGAATCGCTACCCCGATCGCGATATTTGCGGGATCTGGCTTCTGCCAGCTATTATCTGTGAAAATCCCAAAAGCACATTTCAAGAAAACAGATTTGTATAAAACGATGAGATCGTTGCAGAAGCTGAAGTCTTTCGAGGACCTTGACACATTGCGTTGTAAAAAAATGCGTCGCAATGTTGGAGAAGCGTTAGAATGATTATGTTACTTTTGAAGAATACTATATTGATGATGAAAGACGAATATCACAAAAAAAAAAACAAATGTTTTTTCACTTAATCCCGTGGATTATTGACTGTATCCAAATAACAGAAAGGTTTGGAAATAACCGCAAGTAATCTTATGAAAATAATAAAATATAAGATATGTTCAAGTGCAAGCATCCTTTCGCGTAACAATGGTAGAACGAAACGTACATGGCAGCGCAGACATACAACATATAGAACATAGCGCAATTTTTCAGGCAAGAGAAAAAGTAGTGAAAGGAACGTCATATTTTTTATACCATTTTGATAACATTTTAACTTTTTATATAAATAAAATTTTGATTGGCCACGTCACGTTTTTAGTTAACCAGTCGCGCGGTCGACACATTTAGAAAGCTTAAGACACTCTTGCTAAGTTCATAGGTAATTACGTACTACATAATTAACTAGTACGCACTCAATTTGTTTTTTTTTTTATTTGACCGCCACTCAGGGATGTCTGTCTGTCTGTCTGTGCAGCCACGGTAGGGGTCACGAAGAATTATAGGAAGGAGGGGATAGCATTTGTGTACATTCGAATTGAATTTGAATTAAAAACACTAGCAAATTTTTACAATTTCACTATAGAGTATGAGTATCGATATAGCTTTCTTACTTGTTTATATATTCTCCCTTCTATTTACTCTGTTGTTCATTGTTTACGTTGGTTTTATAGAAATGTTCTGAGAATAGGGCTTCTCCCATACGTACTTTTGCGCGCACTGAGCCCCCTGATACACAGGTAAGTACAAAATTATGTAAGTTGTCATGTTTGTGTTCTGATGAATTTTTCATTCTTTTATAAAATCCTATAAATAGGTTATTAAATCTGTAATATCACTGTTACGCTATTATGGATGGAAAAAGTTTTCTATACTTCATGATGAGGTCTGGACAACTGTGGCCGACTTGTTGAAACAGGAGGCAATTAAGTTCAACATGACAATTAATCATAAGGAGTCGTTTATCGATAATATGCCGAAATGCTGTGAACTAATGCTTCCTTGTTGTCGCACAGGATTTTGGTACCAGGTGGAGAATATTTTTCCTTAAGTGGTAAAAGTTCTTCGACTAACAATAAATATCCATTTGTTTTTTTTTTAAAGGTGGTGCAAAATACCATGAATGGAACTCGCATCTATGTATTTTTGGGCACGGCTAGTGCTTTAGTTGATTTTATGGCTTCAATGGATACAGCGAACCTCTTTGCCAAGGGTGAATATATGGTTATATTTGTGGATATGATGACTTACACACCAAAGTATGTGAATTTAAACTTATTTAATGCTAGAAGTTGTATCAACTTTAGTGCCCTAATGCCTTTATTTTAGAGAAGCCGAAAAGTATTTGCGTAAACCCGATCAGGTAGAACATATGAAAACTTGCGATGAATCTGAAAACTTCTCTCAGCGTGCTCGCAGCTTACTAGTAGTAGCCTCCACTCCACCCACTGATAGTTATGAAAATTTTACAGCGAAAGTACGCCAATATAATTTGCAAGATCCTTTCAATTTCGTGTTACCATCACTTTTTCACAGTAACAATTTTATTAAGGTAAGGTATTGTTACTTTCTGGATTTTCTACAAATTGTGAAGTTTTGCTAAAACAAAAAACCAAGGCATACAAACATAGATGGAACTACGTACTTATACTTGTACATACGTTTTTTCTTGTCATAAGTAGAATGATCTAAATGAAATGTGCATGTAATACACATAACAATACCGACGTACAAACATTAATTATAGATATAACAATTTATGCAGAATATCTTGGGTGCTTATGACGGCTAGTTCGGTAGATTCTCAGAAAGTAGCAAACAAAAAGTTCAGCGGTCAATTTTGTTGGTTTGCACTGCGCCATAAAGCAGGCTTATGTCTTCACTTATTCAAGTATTTACGTTTTACGGGCGGATAGTATGTGCGCATACGCATAGTTACATGTGGATATATTGCTTACATAGATAAGAAAAAAGATTGTTTGCATATTATAATTTCTTCCCACAGTTCGTTTCAATCTACGCCGCATATCTTTATGATTCCGTTAGACTTTACGCTTGGGCTTTGGATAAGTTGTTGCGCGAAAAGAAAAGCAAATTAAATGATGATGAGGTGCATGATGTGGCTAGCGACGGCATAGAAATTGTCGAAACGATTATCAGTAATCGTACTTATAAAAGTAAGTTTTCCAAAGTTTAATAGAAATGTGAAGGAAAGAATTTTTAAAATGAGAATGAGAATATTGCAGGTGTTACTGGTGCTACAATCAATATTGACAGTAATGGTGATTCAGAGGGTAATTTCTCGGTGTTGGCCTACAAACCATTCAAGTACTCTTATCGCGAAAATTTATCATGTAATTTTCATATGGTACCCGTGGCTCATTTTCAGCAAGGACGTGATATTCCAGTGAGTGAGTCGTCACTTTTAGTTATCCCTTTTTTTTTATTTATGTATTTCTAGTGTCTTTTTTTATTATTTTATATTTTCACTTGAAAGAATATTGATTTAGGTTCTGATTTATTGCAATGATTTTAGGGATACAAACTCATTAATGGTTCGATACGGGTTGACTGGCCATCGGGCGGTGATCCTCCATTCGACGAGCCCATGTGTGGCTTTGCTAATGAATTATGTAAAAAAGATGATCGTCACATAACGTCGCTAGTAGCAGCCGGCATATTAGGTCTTATGTTATTTTGTGCTGGAGTTGTTACCATGAGCATATATCGGAAATGGAAGATTGAACTTGAAATCGAAGGTCTTCTTTGGAAAATTGACATAAACGAAATTAAAGGCTACTCGGGCAACGATATTGTCTCGTCGCCTAGCAAGGTACGCAGTTTCATTTATTAATGCGTTTTTTTATACATTTTATTTGGGTGGCAAAGCAGAGTAAAATGTATTTATGATTGAAAAGATAAGAAACAAATTTTAATTAATTTTTTTTTTTTTTTTAATTATTCATTCTATTTATAAACTTAATTTTCTCTCTCTCTCTCTCTCTCTCTCTCTCTCTGTCTCTCTCGATTTGACAGTTGAGCTTGATTAGTGCCCAATCATTCGGTTCGCGCTGCTCAAATCAAGTATTTACATCTACAGCCCGTTTACGTGGAGCTGTTGTGCGTATTAAAGAATTAAGATTTCTCCGAAAGAAGGACATGTCGCGAGAGATTATGAAGGAGATGCGTTTGTTGAGGGAATTGCGCCATGACAACGTAAATAGTTTTATTGGAGCTTGCGTAGAGCCGACGCGCATTCTGCTAGTCACCGATTACTGTGCTAAGGGCAGTTTGTACGATATCATTGAGAACGAAGACATTAAATTGGATGATCTGTTTATAGCTTCACTTATACATGATTTGATTAAGGTTTGTCTTTGATTTCATATATTTGAATAAACGAAAACAAGCCTTTAATACTTTTACAGGGTATGATTTATATACACGATTCTTCATTGGTATATCACGGCAATTTAAAGTCATCAAATTGTGTTGTAACTTCACGTTGGATGTTGCAAGTAGCTGATTTCGGATTACACGATTTACGGTACTGTGCTGAGAGTGAATCTATCGGTGAACATCAGCATTATAGAAGTAACTTATAATAATAATTTTCTTTTTGAAACATTTGTTCATCCTCTTTCAATCATTATGTTTCCTTTATTTTTTTTTTTCTGTTTTTAGACCAATTCTGGAAAGCGCCTGAATTATTAAGGAATTCGCATATTTATGGTTCGCAGAAGGGTGACGTATATGCTTTCGCGATTATAATGTACGAGATATTTAGTCGAAAAGGACCATTTGGTCAAACATTGTTTGAGCCTAAGGAGATCGTAGATTTGGTAAAAAAGAAACCAATTAAGGGCGACGCCCCTTTTCGACCAGAATTAGAGTGCATAATTGAAGGCGAATTATGTCCGGATTACGTCTTGAGTTGCATTACAGATTGTTGGCATGAAGATCCTGAAGTCCGGCCTGATTTTCCCACAATTAGGTATTAAAAATCTTAAAAAGTATTTCTGAAGTTTTTTGCCACCTTCGTTTCATATTTACAGGAATCGCCTAAAAAAGATGCGTGGCGGTAAAACGAAAAACATCATGGACCAAATGATGGAAATGATGGAAAAGTATGCTAACAATTTAGAAGACATTGTTAACGAAAGGACTCGTTTGTTGTGCGAAGAGAAAAGGAAAACAGAGGATTTATTACATCGTATGTTACCGCAATCAGTAGCTGAGAAATTAACCATGGGTTTGGGCGTTGAACCGGTCTCGTACGACTTAGTAAGTTGAACAAATTTTTATTCAATTTTTTTTTTTATGGGATTATCTGGATTTTGTTTTGCTGAAAGGTGACCATTTACTTCAGCGATATCGTGGGTTTTACAGCCATGTCTGCCGAAAGTACACCTTTGCAGGTGGTTAATTTCCTCAATGACCTGTATACAGTTTTTGATCGCATTATTCGCGGCTACGATGTGTACAAAGTAGAAACAATAGGTGACGCCTATATGGTAGTGTCTGGATTGCCAATTAAAAATGGTAATCGTCATGCGGGTGAAATCGCCTCCATGGCTTTAGAACTACTACAAGCAGTGAAGCAGCATCGTATAGCTCATCGACCCAACGAAACACTTAGATTGCGGATTGGTATACATACCGGCCCTGTTGTAGCTGGTGTAGTAGGCTTGACAATGCCGCGTTACTGTTTATTTGGCGACACAGTAAACACTGCCTCTCGAATGGAGTCAACCGGCGAAGCGTTAAAAATTCATATATCTAGTAAATGTAAAGATGCCTTAGACAAATTAGAAGGTTATATTACAGAAAAGCGAGGTGTTGTGCATATGAAAGGCAAAGGTGAAGTGATAACTTATTGGTTAATAGGAGCTACGGAGAAAGCCATACAAAAGAAACCCGTTGATATGACTGATTTACCTCCACCTCTTTTTTGCCGCCCACGAAGGAGTCCGAAATTGAATTCTGATTCTCGTCAACCAAGTATTATTGGCATGCCATATGGGACGAACGGTTCGAGACGTCAATCCAGTGTTCCAAAGGCTGACATTGAGTCCAATTACAGTTTGCAAGGTTCTACATACCAAATGCAACGTGATTCGCCCCGATTACCACCGAAATGTTACGAACGGCTTGCAACAAACGGACTTGGAAGCTTCCAAGGTAACAGCATACCAGAGCGTATAAGTTATTACGGTAGTGTTGGTATGGGCGTTGCTGGTAAAGTGCTAGATGTCGCACAGTTATCGCATAATACTTTGGAGCATTCCGATATGAACTGTGATAGCAATAGTGTTGGGATAAATTACAACGTAGGCGTCATCGCAATCTCTAATGATTTTTCCCAGAAACCATTGGCTATGGTACGACCTCATCGTCGAATAAATTCGACGACTCTAACTGACGAAATATATGGTAGTGGCGTTATATGTGATAATACAGTATTTGCGGCGCATAATTTGCGGGAAGCACTTTCTTTAGACCCCATACCATTTCAGTTACGTAAGCGGCACGAATCCGTAAAACTACCGCCGTCCAAGCTTAAGAAGAACAACTCGCGATCTTTAGATACTGGTGTGGCGCTGATAAGTGCCAATCCAAATGGTGAAATTGATAACGCATCAGGATTACCGATTAGACAACATAGGGAGGCTAAGGCTGGCGTTGCAAGTGATGTAGCCACGACAGACCAACTAAGCGGTGAGGATATTGGTTTACTAATAGCCTACGATAATGGCGATGTAAATTTGCAAAATTCGCCTACCATCGTGCCAGTAGGATCATCTTTACTCAATCGAAGGCGTAGTGGAGGAGGTTTTCTTGGGAGCCCGACACCTCTTCTTACTACATTACCATATAAACACCTAAATAACAATTGTAATGGTGATTTAACTATTGAGGAAGACGTACAATCACCCCTGTTGCAGCGTCAACCTTATCCTTCCAGTGTCAGTGCTAGTATGGATAGATCGAAACGATGGCATTCCTTGGAAACTATAGAGCATCATACCGGCAACAGTGTTAGCTATGCGGACGATATCGACGGCACTCAAGCGAGCAGCTCTGTTATACCGAAGATAACAAAGAAATCTGCACGAAATGCATCTGGTGAGGGCAACTCGTCGTCCCTTTTCAATCGTTTAGTGAGTATATTTCACGTAAATGGCAAGAGAACCAGCGAAGCATCTTTGCGGAGAGTAGGCATTTTGCCTAGTGCAGTAAGAAGAGTACCTGGTTTCAGCGACATGAGCAGGACTAACCGCGATCGAGAGAGTATTGTATAAAGAGTAAAAAGGGGCAAACGAGAGCGAGGATAAGCATCCTAAATATTTTATATAACTTTTGTTTTGTTTAGTTTAGGAAGCATTTTAGAATTGCGTCTAGTCACAGTCTCCAGACTAGTTGTTTACTTGTACTATATATGTTATTTACATTTTGTGTAATCACTTCGTTAAAATATTAGTTAAAAAATAACACAATTAACCAAAACAAATGTCGTACGCATACAAACATATACTACGATATACGATATACGATAGATTGATTTTATTGTATATTCGCAAACCATATATATGTATGTGTGTAGACAAAAGGAAAACATTTCAATGAATGTGAAATCATGAGACTTCTCCACCAAACAAAAAACCTTATTATAACACAAGAATATTTTACTATACAAGCAGAAAGTAAATAATTTTAGAATCATAGGTACTTCATACATGTATATAGACATATAGATCACGTAGATCATATTTAAAGTTTAGTCAATGCCGAAAGCGCATTATCTCTATTTAAAATTTTTTATTTGAGTTCGATTTTAAGAATGAAATATTCATTTCAAAGCTATTTTGCATTCAGTTCAAAAAAAAAAAAAAAAAAATTGTATATAAACTGAATCAAAATATCCTTAGGAAAGATTATTAGAAAAGCGAATTAACGACAAAACAGGCTTTTTTCTTTGCTTTTATGATCCAATATATTGTATGTAATGTAATACCTATAAGTTTTGTGTTCATTTGAAAACTTTTGGATAAGCACTTACTTGTTTATTAAATCGATAGTGTCAATAATTTTTTGAATGTCTCATAAAATGATCGTCTAACCAGATGGCTGCATAAGTATTTCTTGATTAAATTTGCAATGGCGCAATCAATATACAGTTGATCTGTTAATATAAAAAATTATAATATATAAATTTTAATTTATTACCACACATAGTTGTGTAGAAAGTACCATATCCTGTCGATTAATTTTTATGATATGAAGTTGAAACATTTGACTTGCGAGATATTTATATTTCTACACCCGCATAAGTAAATTCTGTTTATACATATTGCAATTGGATATTATTCTTTATAATTAAATACTTTTCAATATATCGATTTGAAATTTGTCGATAAGCTCTTTATTAACTCACTAAGGTGACCGGACCTCAAGGAACATATATCTACTTTAGGTGATAGGTCCATAGGGGTTTCCCTCAAGGTGAATGTAGCTTTCTTACTTGTTTCGATGTATGTATGTGTCCAATACGCTTCTAGAAATATATGTGTGGATTAAATAGAAGTAAATCGAGTTAGGATTTTTATTTTAAATAATTGCACTAAGCGCTAAAATATTTGGTACGTCATACAATATCACGAAAAGAACTTATCATTAAATATAATTTTAGTGAGTGAATGTAGTTTAGAAGCATTTAGATAAATTTTTAGTTATAACTGACTGTATGTTATGTACGTGTGCTTACAATCGTGGAGTTTCTTAAACATTATAATTTCAAAATTTTTCAAATTTTCAAACCGAATACATGCAGTCGTTCGCTTTTCTTTAACTTCCTTATTCATATATATATATATATATATCGTCGTTATTAATTGTAAACTCATATATGTATGAGAGTGTGTGAGTACGTGTGTATGTTACATCTGTTACATTTTACATTTAACCACATTTTAGTTCTATTTATTTAAGATATATTTTTGGTTTTTTTTTTGTTTACAATTGTTTTCTAGTTTTAATTACCGTGCGAAATCGTTGTTAGTTTTTGAAGTCTGCACACTTACACACACTTGCATAAACGGCTATACATTCTTGCGGAGCTTTACAAAAAATATTTAAAACACAAGTCAAGTTTTTATTGTAACTTATTTATTTTATTAGAGAATTTTCCAAAATAAAAACTTTTAGGAATGTGCTCCTGAGCATAACCGACGAACTTTATATGCCCGTAGATGTATATATGATTAAGTGTGTGTTCGTCCCTTTATGTTTGTGTGTGTGTGCGTACATGTGTGTGTGTATGTGTATGCGTAGTTGTGAAGAAAAATTAAAAGTGCAAGAAGAATACAACACAATGTCAACAGACATTTTCTTTTTGTAATTATTCTCTGTTAAATTGCCATATATTTATATGTATAATAAATCACATGTAAAATAAAAAAAAATTTGAAGAAAAAATAGAACTTTCATATCTTTTAATTATGAAGATTTAGGTCATTTAGTGATAAAAAGTTTTTTAACATTCTGCCAATAATTAAAAACAAGAATGAAAGCGCTTGCTTGAGCCAAAATGTTAATATATTTAAATTAGTAAATATATATAATTCATTTTTATATATATATATATTTCATTTATCCCATGTCTGTGGTATTCTTAACCCAAGCTCTGCAGTGCCATATGTGAATTGATTTACAACAACTTTTTTAAGTTATGCGGTTTGATTTTTGCTAATGATAAAAATAAAACATAAAATTTACGTCGGTGTATCTTGACGCCTATATACATACATCGTTGCTTATAACCATGATGGAAAAAATTGAGATACGAACCATAACAGGCAAGACATTGTATCTTCAACTAATGGCAGCCAATAGTGTCAAGCTTGGATCAAAAATATTTACCATGTAACTGTATAACTTATTTGCTCGGTACAATAAAAATTTGCTTAAAAATACGATTGCAGTGACTGTAAACTACTGCAAACTACAATCTATAATAAATATTGATCTAAATTAAAACAAGTAGAAATGCTATAGTGGAGCACGGCCCACCATTAATTATCCCGACCATCTTACAGTTATCCATGTATCGACTTTTCAAAATAAGACGTTATATCACATTAAATCTAGCTATTTCTGCATCCGTTCCGATCGAGCAGTCATGACCTTGAAGCAGGTGTCTCCCGTGGTTTAGTAAGATAATTGAACATTGCAAGAATAGAAAAAGCAAGCTTTTCAAAAAATTTTCGAAATGTGGCTCTGCTTGCGACTATTTCGCTTATTCAGTTACAAGGCATAGATTTAATTTTCTCAACTATCAATATTATTGCGGATACTTTCAGTTTATAAAATCCTCACTGTTTGCTAATCCTAAATACTTTTTTAAGTTTGTTAATTCCAAAAGAAAAATCTCCAGAGATCCCTCGCAAGTTTCTTTTAATGGCTCTAAGTCCTCGGATGATATTGAAACCTCAAATCTCTCTGCTGAATACTTCCGACAACATTTTTCGACTGCTAATTCCAATTTAACTGTAAACTATCCATATCCGATAACTAATTCGATTTCAATTCCTAATTTGGTCATTTTAAAAAATGACGTTTTAGAGGGGCTGAGGTCTCTAAAGTATAGTTGTGCGTCTGGACCTGATGGAATTCCATCATGTGCACTTAAATCATGCGCTGCCGAGCTATGTGGTGTTATTTCAAAGATTTTTAACCAGTCCTTGAATATAGGTGTTTTCCCTTTGTGTTGGAAGGGTACTCCCCTTATTCCTATTCACAAAAGTGGAAGTAGACGACGACAGAGAACACAGAGAACTACAGAGTCATTGCCAAGTTGAGTGTCTTACCTAAACTGTTCGAGCGAATTGTTACTCAGCATTTGGCCTTTGCCATCAAATCATATATTTCTCTATTTTAACATGAAAGAAAGATCTACGGTCACCAATCAGTTAGAGTTTACATGTCATGTTTTCAAGGCTTTTTCTAGTGGCTCTCGCATTGATGTCATATACACTGATTTAAGCCAAGCGTTTGATATGGTTAACTAAAATTTACTGATCTTCAACCTCCAAGCCTCTGGCTTCCCTTTCTATTTAGCGAAATGGATAAGCTCTTATCTGCACATTAGATCATTCGGGGTTTTGTTTAACTTTATCACCTCGGATGAATTCCCCATGACGTCTGGCGTACCTCAAGGCAGCCACTTAGGACCCATTTTGGTTAATTTGTATATTAATGACCTTCCCTTGGTAATTAAATCCAGCCAAATCTTTATGTGTGCTGACGATGTGAAACTGTTTTCTTCCTTTTCTATAGAATCGCAATCACGTCAGCGTCAAATTGACTTAAATAATGTGGTTGCATGGTGTTCGTTGAATTTTATAAAATTAAATCTAAATAAAGGTAAGAAGCTTCGTTTCTCAAGAAGGAAGTCATTCATTACTCAGTATTTCATTGACTCGCACAAGGTCGATTCGTTCACAGATTTAGGCCTTCTATTTGACCACACGTTAAGTTTTAACTTGCATATTGAGCTCTCGTTAATCAAAACTAGGTCCGCGCTTGCTTTTATAAAAAGGTGGTCTAAAGAGCTTGATGATCCCTATATTACGAAAAGGTTGTAAATACTTGAGTATGCCTTTGTTGTGTGGTCTCCTTCCTATAGGTGCTATGTACATTCAATTGAATGTGTTCAAAAGCAATTCTTGTTGATTGTCCTAAGGCTTTTGTTTTGGGCCCCGATTGCCTTTCTTATCCCCTATGAAAATAGGAATAGGAAATGTCCCTAACCGTTTCTCTAGGCACTTTGTCTTTATTATGATTAATCAATGTAAACACAATTATGAGCTGTTTATCCCACTCAGGGTTGTTTGCACGAACCTAAATTCATTCTTTTCATTTATTCTCAATATCGGATTCTGTGATGACTATTAAGGCAACTTTGCTTAACACGCGCTATTTACCTATGTCGTAGTTAAACTAACTTTCATTCTTAAATTCTCATTTTTTTTTATCTCGAAAACTAAATGTCGGTTGCCAAGCTTATGCATGTTTGCAATGGTTTAGACGTGCACTTGCAACCTTAACCTGTTCTTGTTGTGGGTGTGCTTCTGAGCTAGCTAAGTACATGCTTTTTTTTTCTTTTTTTTTTCTTTCTTATTTATTTATACATGAATTATTATTTTAAGTTACTTGTGTTTATTGTTCTTTTTTCACATCTTCCTGTATATTGTAGACTAGTTTTTAAAATAATTAGTATTAGATTTGCTATTAAGATTTACTAGAAATCGACTGTTAATTTGGCTTAGTTGAACTTCATGTATAAGTAAGTAAAGAAATAAATAAAATATTGGAATTGGACGAAAAAGTGGTCAGATCCGAACCGTTTTCAATAGGGTTCACCCTTGGGCCAAAACACATGTATTAAATTTTATTAAAAATTTGCGGCCAATTGGTTAAACAGATAACGCGTAATTTTTAATAGTTCGCGACAATTAGTAATACTTTGTTAATGCGACGATAAGAGAAGAAATCTTAAGCTTGACGTAATGTAAAGAGTTTACATAGTAATATGAATACTTTTACTTTCGGTAAATTGGGAGATTTTCTTATTGAAATATTGTAATTGAAGCCTAATATGAACAATTTCTTGACTTTAAATTTTTTTAATTTTGATAATTCATTAAAAGTGTAATTTTCTAAAGCAGGATTTTAGTTCCAAAAAGAGCAAATCTAATGCGTATTTCTGTTCAAATAATATAAATGCGGTGTTAAAACACAGTATAAAGTTAACTTTCGTATATTCAATGTACAAACAGCTCCCTTATTGGTTTTTCTAGAATATAGCGATAGTTTAGTCGCAAGTGATTGCCATACAATAATTTCTTCATGTGAAAGTACCATTTTCAAGCTCTACGCTACTTCTTAAGTTGCCTCGCCAAGAGTACATCAAATAAATCTTCGTGTTCTGTGCTCAAAAAAATAGCGAAGAAAGCGAAGAATTCGAAGGAAAGTACTACCAAATCAAGACGGATAATGAAAAAAGGACACGATATAAACGCAAAAAAAAAGAAGACATTATAAGATAAATTTACATAAGCATGGCGACGACGGGCTTCATATTACAAAATCCGTTCAGAAAACATTAGCAGCATTAAATAGAATGGTTTTATGTCCCGTTCTGCAGTCAAAAGACGCCATCCCTTCTTCTTAGTACTCGTTTCAATCCATAGGACTCATGTCCTATGTAAATAACGCTTTCATCTTTAGAACGAATCCAAAAAAAAATACTTTCTGTTGTGGATAGTTTCAAAAGACACAGCGGCACGGAATTCACATCATTCTAGGATAATAGACAATACTTTATATAATAAATCTGTTATCACTCTCTTGCAATAAGTACATCTTTATCATTAGCAGAAAAATTATTTACGTGCTTTCTATATTGGGGCGCGTCTTTTACATCACCGCGTATTTTTATTAAATTCTTTAGTAAGTGTGAAGCTGCTATTGAAATTCTGGATTAATGCCAGCTCGTATAGTTAACTTTTGATGGTGGTGAATCAATGGGTTTTTTTGGGAGGCGCTGAAATTTGGTACAAATATCGCATTTCTATGTTTTCTTAATATTTTCAGGGAAATAATAAATTTATTAGACAATTGTATGGTTTTTTTTTAATAAAATTCGCTTACACAAATATTGCGGTATACACTATCTAAGTGACAGCACAAGCGGGTTTGGATATACCAAGGCCTAGGCAAATTTATTTGTTTTGCTAGTCATAGTCATGGCTTACTTTTCGAAGTTGACAAACTAAGTTTCAGACAAGAGTTATAAGCTAGTTATAATTTAGGTAGTTGCCAATTTATATTAATAACAGAAATTGAATAATTCCGCGATTTTCGATTGTCCGGTGGTGAGTTTGATATGACTTTGTTTTAAATCTAAAAAAAAAGCACTCTCATCTTGTCGAGTCCTAAAATTACACAGCTTTAATTTATTTAATTAATTTTTACCCATTTTCTTGCTTATGACTAATTTCAATCCAACAGAAAATTAATTGTATTGATCTGAAGAGATTCCTTCATTTTAAGCTTCAATGTACACGTCGATATTTCCAACGGACCGAAAAAATTATGTGCAAGCGAACAGTAAAGAAATAATATAAAAATTTATAAGAGTGATTTAAAGTAAAATGATTGAATGAAAAAACAGACGGCTAGTCATCCAGGTGTGTATTTATGTACATAAGATTTTTATTATGACTGAAGTATATATACATTGTCCTATTTATGTAAATGTATATACTTTAATTAAAAATTCCTATTGTCTAAGCAAGCATATTTCAGTGGAACACAATTTCGACTAAACAACAATAAGCGCAATGGCAATGTCCAGCTGAGTTAGTCATTAAAGATCCGTTCATTAAAACAATGTAAGATGAATGTACAGGATCATCTTAGATTTTTCATTTCATGATACTATCCAAACTGGTGTATCCTGTTGGACCAGCGGGGGAGCTGCCGTTATTGAACCGATCGCAGCAGCCACAGCAGCACACTTTGTATACTGTATCCATAAAGCTAATTCGCTCGAAATCGTCCATGTTATTCATAAAAATACCCGAAACCAGATCTTCCTCCGTGCGAGTGCCAACGAATTCACGTAGATCCGATATGGGGAAGCCGTCGCGGTAATAGCATTTGATTGTATCGTAGGCATCCATAATAACCGAAATAAATAATGATAAAACTACGTAAATATAAAGTGATATAAACGAATACAGGTACAATTGACAAAATAGCCAAAGCCAGTTAGCTTTGGATGAGAGAGTTGAAAAAGTAGCAAACATATCGTCGCCGTTAATCAATGAGAACAAGCATTCGGATGTGGTAGCCAGCGAACGGAACTTCATGTGATAAGGTCCCAGTATAAGCCAGCCACAGAAAGCAAAGCCGGCATAAATTAATAATGCAGCTACTAAGAATCTAAAAATTTTGGGTGCTGCCTTCTTTAAAGTCAAAATCACCACATTATATGTTTTGAAAAAACCCAAATAACGCAAGACTCCAAACCATACTAGAAGATTACCGACACCCAAGAATAGGGAGCACGTATCCCATTGATCGACAACTAGAAACTTGCGCTCAATTTGTTCTTTTAAAGCGGAGCCCAAAATTAGCAAGACATCATTAAACAATATCATTATATACCTGAAAAGATGCTCAAAATGTTTAACTAAAAAGAGTTTCATATGTTTTAATACTTACCAGAAATTGACAAACTCTATGCGACCTTCGAAACTTAAGTCTTTGTTGAAATGTGCTCGAAAAAATCGTATAGTTTGACAGCGCAGCAGATAGGCTCGATATAAAGCGCGTGCGCATAAGGCGAACGATAGTAGACATACCAATAAAACGAAGATATTCAATATACTGCGTAATATGGCGTCGAATTCAGCATCTGAGATAAAATCAACGTCACCGTTGCAATGCAATCGCATTGCGTCGGCATCCAGAGATAGTAACATTTGACCATCATGATCCCGATTATCAAAACATATGGTTATATTAAATTTGAAACAATCTGGGGCTGACAAGGGTCCACCATAGGCTTTAAAATTTACCGTTTTTATTGCAAATTCCAAACTTGCTTTAACCAAAGACGAAAAACTAACTTCTACGTCTCTTTGGGACAAGTATTTTTGGACGCCGATCGTTGTGACGTTGGCTGGCAAAGATTCACATAATCGTTCTATTTCTGGATTAAAGATGTACGATTCATTGAATCCAAATATGACGCCTTCACGGTAATTATATAAGCATAGCTTCATGACTGCCATGCTATTGTCATTTGTCGGATAATCATAGGGTCCTATAGAACGATTTAAGGTCGCATAGCCTTTAATCGCATAATCAATGGTATCGAAGAATTCTGCTTTTTCATAGAGAGCAAATGGTCCTACTGACGGTGGGTAAGATTCCACTTCGCGAGATGAGTCCCACCCACGTAAAAACAAGTGTGAAAACGCTATGCGATTATCCCAAGTGTAATTGATGTGATTATATCGCGAATGGGCAAACAGGCACAACTGCATGGTTACCAAAATGATTTTAACAATCTGTAAATTACCGGAAGAGATAAAACTAAATGATCAAAGTAAACTTAGGAAATACGGCTACTAACGAAAAGCGTGCGACAAGTTTAACAGCGCACATACAGTTGTCCATAAAGAAAATAAAATGTTTATATGACATCACTCATTATTCATACTCATTGTTCATATTATATATTAGTTTCATTTGATGTTACGAAGTAAACGCTTTTCAGAATGTTACAAAATGTATTTCTTTTTTTAAAGCATTTCAGATGTTTACATAAAAAACTTTATAATTTCTGGATTGTTATCAAACGCAAGTTATTGTTCTAAAGCATGCACATTGTGTATATGTACATTTCAAGCGTAACTTTCTCATTGAAATGTAAAATATATTTCACAATAATCTGCTTAATTATGCATATATAAAATTATTAAATATATATATTTGCGAAATGGAAGGAGACCCCTATTGAAAAATGATGTTTAAATATTTGATATTGAACATTGGTGGCTTGCGAAATTTCTTTAAAAACCGTACAGCCTTTGAACGTATAACTCAATTTTTATTTTTTTGGTGTACTAGATCTATGTATTTAGTTCTCTGATTTCGAGCAGTGAAGACTAATTATGCATTTAAGTACACGTAATAAGCTGGAAACCTTTGAGATTCCCTTACGAAACGGCGCTTTTATTAATTTTCGCCATGGATAACTATGACTAAAGATCGCGTATTCAATACACCTGAAAGTGCGAATAGGTCTAAATATTGCATTAAGCATTGTGGTGCGTACTATCGGAAGAGATATACTGTTTTTATCTTTCATTCTATAATCCCTGAAAGTAGATATACATGCAACTACCCAGCATATATATATTTATACTCCTATACCCCTTTTAAGTTGATTTATGTATATACGGCTGCCTATACGTCGTACGCGATGTATTGTGTGAATTCTCCAGATCATTACTCAACATTGCTATAAAAGCGAATAAATTAATAACACCGCTTCCAGTGTTATTAAGATTGTGTACTACTTAATGGCGGTAATTAACCAGTTAAAACAAGTAAGAGCATATAGTCGGGCAAGGCCGACATTAAATACCCTACACAACATTTTTTAACATAATTCTTATTTTTATTATAGAACACAAAAATTATATCTTGCTTATATATAAAAGCATATTTTCCATGCGCGTAGTTTTGGGGTAGCGGGCCCAAGACACAACCTAATGTAGTACAAATTTAATCCTTACGTAGAGCAGGATCCAAAAATAGGCGTAGATGATCCAAATTTTGTAGAGTTCATTTTTGTATGAAATTACTATAATATTATGGGTCAATTCCCATCACCATCTGTTAAAACGTAGACTTTTCTGCTCTATCAATCAATCAATTTTCATGAAAATCATTATTAGGGTACGGTCCAAAAAATAGGCCAAGATGGTCCAAATATGGCACAGTTAATTTTTTTTGTGTTAAATTACTATTATGATATAATTTTCATCATGAAGCATTTAAAATTATACCTTTTTATCATATGAACTTCAGTTTTCGCTATATGAGACGGGGTTCAAAAATTATGCCAGCTGCTCCAAAGCTTTCATACCAATTTACAATGCCGAAATACTACAATTTAGCCACTTTCTCGATCCGAACCATTTTCAATAGCGTTCGTCCTTGGCGAAAACAAGTCACTAAACCAAATTTCATCAAAATATCTCAAAAATGCGACTTGTAGCTAGAACAGGAATTTACATGGACAGGCAGGCTTAGAGCAATTCATACAATGATTCTGAATCGATCGGTATAATAAAAGGTGGGTCCCTTTTAAGCCCTTCCGCACGTTACATACGACCGCACTAAGTAATATACCCTGTACCATAGATGATGTAGTGTATAAACATTCATCTTACTGCATCATAAAATATACGTCGATTGCTAATCATGGATTCAAAAATGTAATTTAACACATTTTGAGCGTACGAACTGAAACCACCTTTATTCGTATGCTGAATTTGGATATTAATTGATATTAAGACTTGCTTTTGTGGAGTATGAAAATTGAGTACAAAAATTCTGCACCCGTCTTAAAAAAGGCATAATTATAATTACTTTTAATATACTAATATTATTGTGATATATCGAAAAACAAATACGTTGGCTTAATACTAATCTATGCTATATGGTGAATTCTGGAGAAGTTTACTTTTTTACTTTTACATTAAATGGGAACTATTTTTTATATGCAATTGGGTTTCATAATAAGCTAATGAGAGAAATAGACGGAATAATAAAACGGAGAACTAACTAGCCGCTATAAGCAATAGTTACCATTTTATATATCTTGTTTATTTCTATTCACTGCCTTGTTGGAAACAAAAAGGCATACAAAACACTCACACACAATATCTATATATATATATATGTATATATATTTATATATAGATACAGTATTTAATTAAATAAGATGTATGTGCATATACAGAATGACCTTAAGTTCAGTGGATGCGTCACTTGACTGTATGGATTATGTTTAGTTTGACAGTTTCTGTAGTTTATAGTTAGTTAATATATACACTTACCTGTACCGCAAATTTATATGGAAATTTTCGACGAGCTTGCCATTTTTCAATTGGGTTCATAAAGAAAAATTGCAATTTACGTCTCATACGTTCCTCTTGATATAAGGATTTGGGAGGTGTTCCTTCACTTAATGTAGAAGGTGCTGGCATGTCTATAAAACCTTCCGAATTACTCCGACTGCTTCCGTTTTGTATAGTTTGCCCACTTTCATCTTGCTTAGTTAGAGGGCTGGCGTATTCTTCCTCGCTTTCACAGCATGAATTCTCTTTGCTAATATCGCCGCGAGTATTCCCCGTGCTCACTGTGCCTTCATCTATCATATTATTATGTGCACAAGTCCTGTTGTTGGTGGCCATATCTCGTAATTAATTTCTTTTTGTAAACACGCAGAACCACCAGAGACTAATATTTCTTCCACAGTATTTAATGCTTAAAGGCGGCGATTGTTAAAGTGATTTCGATTACGATTTCCGTTGTTTTTAATCAATTATACATTTCGTTTACTTTTAGACTTGTAAAATGAAAATTTATTCAAAATTGTTTAACTTATTTTGGCATTTTTTTCCTTTGTTTTCGTTTTTTCACACTCGACATAGCGTTGCTAAGCTATTGTTTTAGGAAATACATGATGTTAACAAATGCGTATGGCAATATTGTTTTCGTAAAGACATTCTTCGTATAGTGTGGCAATGTTAATTATAACTAAACATATTCATAATTGCATGTGTGTTATATATAAAATTTTGTAGTGTTGATTATAAGCGTATGAAATTTAAATTTATCAACAGATAGTCGGAAGTCGACTGGAAGGTTGGCATCTTCTGTAATCACGCTTCTGTGAGGTCGGATTGTGAGGATGGTCTGAAGTTGGGGTTCCTTGCGGAGGAGTTCTCCGTGTTGACGGAACGTCCGCACTAAGCTTGCCGTCAATATGGGTGCCACGGAGGAGTCCGAGGCATTCAGGTTGCTAAGGAGGGATGAAACGGGCCAGGGGTGAAAACCAGCAGTCAAGAGTTCCCGCGGTAAGCAGTAGTGGGACAGCGTACCGGAGTGGAGTGCCACTGCCAGCCCAGCCAATATGATTGGACCACAATCTTTTTGCCAAACTTTTTTTAAAGTTTCCATATCCTCGTGTATATGAACTATATGTTGAAAAATCATTATCATCATGAGTTCGGTTCCTGGCACGGAAATTATTTTTTCTAATTTTTTTTCCTTTTATATTAAAATCTTTATTTTTTTTTATACGTCCTTGAAAGTAAATCATATCTATTGCCCAAATAGTTCACGTATAAAAAATAATATAGTTTTTCTGCAGTTGTTGTCATTACGTCAGGAATGATTCGAAGCGAATGAAAAACGTATTTAATGTCTTCGTGAATATGATAAAAATGGATAATGGAAACCATATTAAGTTCTTTTAAAAGTCTAATAAAATTTGATTGGGTCTGTTTTGGATGTTTTATTTTGCAGGTGTTTTTTTGTGGAAGAAGGCTGATTATATATGTCTTCAAATCCTAATTGGTGCTAGGCCAATAGCAATTAAACAGTACATTCAACAATGTAAAATATATATTATTAATCAATATTATTAATTTATATAGCATTAATATTAGTATTAATATTGTTAGGTATATATATATATGTTTATATATATATATATAAATATAAAAATATAATATAAATATGTATAAATATGATATAAATATATTTATAGATTGGTAGGTATATAAATATCGTGTGCAAATGCATAAACCTGACTACTCATTCATTGTTCTGGTAAATAACAAAGACCTTAAAGAAGGTCATTTCTTGGCGTAACATTAACATGTTGATGATTTCGATTTTGTGGTACGCCTGGGCGTATGCGCCAAGGCGTTGCATTTGTATGGTTATATATGGGTGTGCGTACAAGTATGAAACAAGAGGAAACTGTTGTTAATGCCCAATATAAGTTAAAGCAATGGAGTGAGTGCAATTCAAAATATTTATTCTTTATTTCTTCACGCATGCTTCGCACATTTGTTATTCGCCCAAGAGCACAATCAGCAACACCATCAGACAAAACTTGTTTTTCACTTATGCCATGATGCAAAAGACTAATGCGACATCTTTCTTATGAAATTAAGTAAAACGGTTCTTTTTTTTGTGTATTTATGATTACATTTTTTTTTCGTTATCTACTGCATAGGGCATCTTCAATGCATGCCTTTAGTATAAATACATGCTAAAAGAAAAAAAAAAAGTTTACAATAAAATATACTATTACAAATTTTCATTTATACTAAATTCTTTTAGTTAGCCGTACAAGCAGTTGTTGTGTTCGCATTCTTAAGGTATGATGCTGTTCAATGGCATTTTTGGCCTTTCGCGATCAATTTCCTAGACATACTCTTTAGTTGGTATGAGGTGCTTTATTGGGCATCTTTTAAATATTGAAAATATTTGCTGGTTGTTCGTATGTTGTAGGTAGATATGAGCGTAAATTTGTGTGGTTGTACGTGATTGTATTTGTAGCACATTGCGCCCATATGAGAGTGTTTAAGAGTGGAAAGGAGAGCTTTTCCTTTTAGGCTAACAAAGTGGTTACATTGGCTGGCTGACTGGCTGGATGGTTGGCTGGATGTTAAGATAAGCGAGCATTTATGCAAAGGCCACTGAACTGTAAGACATATGTGTGCACGTACATATTCCGCACAAAGACACATATACATACGAAATATTTTTGTAACAAAAAAAAAGTTAGAAGAAAGAAAATAATAAAAGAGTGGGTTCCTTTTGCTTTGCAAGATAAATGTGCTTGCAGCGTAAACGTTTTGGTATTTATGAGTTTTTATGATCGACACATGTACAAATAAGAACGTAGTGCGAGAAATAAGATGAAGGGTATAGATTGTGTCGCGAAAAAGAATAAAACAAACAAATGAGAAAGCTATGCTTGCCTTTAGGGGAACCTTGTATACCCGCCACCTAGGGTTCAAAATATTTTGAATTCCATATTTGGTAGTGTAAAACAGATCCTTAGCTCCGTGTAGGTCGATCAATCTTTCACAGATTCAAAATGACTAATTGTTATCGAAGACGGACAATATTACTATCAAGTTGCGTTTTTAAAAGTTGATAATTCACCGTACCATTCCAATTGCATATATAGCATGTTCTTTGCAGGTAACTATGATGAATCGTCTCTGTCAACCCAAAATTTTTTTTTTAAGTTCTTTAAATATGGTTACATTTTTCGTCGCTAGTCAAACTTGTTATAAAAAAGGGTTTTTCAAGGTCTGATGGATGCTACCTTCTGCTGACGATTTTTCCATTTCACTCCTTTCAAATTTTTCGCCATTGCTTAGTCCTTTTTCGAACAACATTCAGTTTTTCTGTTTCAATTTCTGCTTTCGAAACCATTACAATATCAGTTTTTGGAATAAATCAGCATTTACAGGTGTTTTCCTGTGAAAGTCCTGTCTGCAAGCCCTTGGAACTGTTTGTGTAAGAATATATGCAAGAAACGAGTATATACGAGAATAGTATATAAATCAGCTTCTAAACTAAGTACATCAAGGCCAGCAGAAATGGGAGATTTATATTTCTTATTGATTTCCGCAACCAATGTCTTTATATCCATGTGACTCAACTGCGAAATGATTTATCTTAAGACCTCTAAATGATTCATCTTTGGCTGCTATAACTTTTTTTTCATATTTCATTATTACAAACGATGTTTTCGATGCATGCTTTTATTGAGGTTTGAAAATCAATCCAAATCAGATCCGACTAGTGTGATGGATGGCTTTATAAATTCATAGCGTAACTCTTACATATTAGCAGTAATTTATAAAAACGTTTGCCTGGCATGTACTAGTCTAACACATTACATACAATGACGCGTTATGTCACAGCAATATTCATCATATCAATGGGTGAACAATTTTCAAAATTTTTATAATTTCATAGCAGATAAATGTCCGTGTGAGTGGCCGAGTAGGAAAAAATGCGGTAAAGTTTCAATACAAGCGAGCATATGATCAAAGTTATCTGGGGCAGTCTTTGAATCCAGACAATAAATAAATAAAAAATAGTAAAAAGATGGGTTGAATTCATTCAGCTTTCGAAATTAGGTCATTTGGTAGATCGGTATGGAATATGCTAACAAGGATATCTTTCGGCTGGTGGAAATCGTAGTTGTCAGGCTACGACCGCTGGCTTGAAAACTTGAGATCTTACTTTATGACGTATTACAACACAGAACTTTGATTTGCTACTCGAAGCTTTATCGAAAACATATTCTATTTGCTACTTCAAAAATGTTCGAAAGATGTGAAGATGTGTTGACGAATTGATTTAATGGTGGAATTTATTACGTCAAGTAACATCTAGTTTCGTCTGTATCTGGCAAATTTATTTTTGTTTTATATTGAAATTTAAAGCTTGTACTTGAAAGGCAGTCTTTGTAAAAGTTAATGTACTTCTAGGCAGACGCTCTCGTTAGCTTTCTTAACGGAATGTTGCTTACTGTGATAGCGGAGTTCCTGGTGGGAGATCGAGATTTAAGATCTTTTTTAAACATTTACTAGTTCGCACTTACTTTTCTTCCAGGGGCTTTCAAAAAGCTAGAGATCCTTTTTCACTTAAAAAAGATTTTCTTGAAATTATATAGAAATATAATCCTTTCGATTTTTTTCATATCCTTTTCTATCGTTTATTCCTCTTCATATTCTTCACACACTTCTTATGGCATGTGGGTATATAACCTCTGTACGGATGTATACAACATTCACAAGGACTTGGGATGGACTCACTTTTTCATATACGGATCAGTTCAGAATCACTTTTTGTATTGGTTTAAGCCTGCCTGCCCGTCTTATCTTGTTGTGTTGAAAGTGCAGGCAGCAATTTGTGAGATATTTTGATGAAATTTAGTACACTAATGGGCCTTGGCCTAAACACGAACACTATTGAAAGTAGTTCTGGTTGGACCAATTTTTTGAGCACTTTCGCCTTATAACGCCTTATTTTGAAAAGGGGATATATGGAGAACGTAATGGATACATGGATAACGTAATAGAGAATTGTGGCTTGCATCTGAGCTTGTAGTGTCTTTCAAGCGTCTCCAAAAATTCAATTGTGTCTAAAAATATTTGAAAGGGGCGTCAAGAGACTTTTAATAGAACGACGAACTTAAACGACTATTATCGCAATGGGAAATATTTAATTAGAAATTTTTCTTTAACTTTAAGAAAGAGTTCGCAAAATTAATTATATGCAGCAACGATGAACGAAGGTATGCTAACTGTTTCATTTTGTTTCCAATACCGAAATACACACACATATGCGAGAACACATTAACCATACACGTTCTTAGTTAGTTATGCAAGTGGAAGATTCTTACTCGACGCATACCTATTTGTCTGAACTTCTACTATCGAAGAAACATTCAAATATTCAGATGGATAAAAGTGACTTGTGTAGTTTTAATTTAGATCTACTGGACATGTTTGCAAATAGCAAAAACTTTTCTAAACACTGACACAAATAAAAAGTCCAAGAAATTGAAATTAAAGAAAGTATTGCTACAAACCATACAGTGGAGGTACGATAGCAGATATTGACCTGAAATCTTGATGCAGATGTGGCTACGATACGTTCACTTATACGAATGTAATTAAGGAGAAAATCTGCAAGGATTTGCATATTTCGAAAATTTCCCAAAAATTTTCAAAGCATTAAAACCGAATAAGGTGAAGAAGAAATAGGAAAGTGATATTTGAAGTAAATCTTCAACACCTACCATCCATTTAATCGCAAAACTTCTTGTCATTCAGACGCGTGCACAGTTAGTTGATCGGGAAAATTATTTGTTCGCTCCGCACTATCGGGTGGATGGCTATAATAAATGTTTATATCAGATCATCAGTTTTCCAGAGTAGTTTTTGTGACGAAGGGACATACCTGAATCGACTCTATGTAAAGTACGATTTTTTTAATGCTTTAAATTATTGCAAACCAAATTTAAGATATTCTGTTAACAAATTTTTATTAAATCTTCTAAAGAATATTGTATGTTATTAGCATATTTTTCCTTATGGATTTTTTTAGTGATTTGCTGCTACAATTCAATTAAAAGAAGTTTGCCGGGAAAGTTTATTACTTTTTTTGACCAAATTATAACATTTCATAAGAGGCCAAGTAAATAGGCAAGTAGTGAATACATTTCGGGCTCATGTTTTTGAAAATATTAACCTGTATAACAAAAGACTTAAAACACAAACTATTTTCTTTTCTTGTGTGAAAAACAAAAGATTTGCTTTTCAAAAGTTTTGCTTTTGCGATATTTTCTGCTTTAATTTTTTCTTTCAGTAAAACCTTCTTTCGCTAAACTCTTACAAATATGCCAGTGAGTTTTTACGGTTGTAACAGGTTTCTTTCACTCAAAACATAACTTTACTCAATTTATAAGATCGTTGCACACGTTATGTACTTAATGTACGTCCAAAATAAAACAAGAACGAAAAAAAATAAATAAAAAAAAAATGTAACAAAACCAAAACAAATCGAACAACAACATATTGACAAAAGAAAAATAGTAAATACAATGTAAAATCAAAACCAGCAAAACCAGCACAGAGTTCGAGTTCGTACATTGATAACATACACGTTCGAGATTGTTTGTGTCGCTTTGTTTTGTTGTTGTCGCTCATAACATTTAAAGGTAAAGTAAATTTTACTCACAGCAAAGTCAAAAAGGCACTCTGGGGCATCCATAAAAAATGTACAGGAAAGTAAATTATACTCTGAGAAATAGAATTTTATTCTCAGCAAAGTCAACAAAAAAAAAAAAACTGGATAGAGCGATAAAATGGCGACCATAAAAAACTTGATAAAAAAAGTTTACTTTTAGTTGCGATTGCGATTTAAACTTTAAATAGCGCGTGCGCTTACATGAAGAAACTATAAAATAAGAAAATATTCATAAATACAAATACACATCAATGACCAAATATTTACGTGAATGTGTGTGTCGAGGGTGTGAATGTACCGATAGTTAAACGCAAAACCAAATGGAATCAATTATGCTCAAACGATAGAAAATGTATGTAAAAAAATAGATAAAAAGAAGAAGAATAGAAGAAAAGAAAAATATATTTTTTAAGTTTTCTCCTTAAGGCAATTAAATAATATATGAAGTTCATGAATTTTTTAAATTATAACGTGGAGAGAAATCTAAAACGGGGACGTTTTTTTTTTCTGAAAATAGAAGAAAAATAAAAGTTAACTTGACAATAGATTAAAAAATCAAAATTTCTTAAATCAAAACCCTTTTCTTAATAAGAAAATAAAAACAAAATATTTATATATATATCAAATTTAGCTGTAATTTTGTAATACAGTTTACTCTAAGTTATTAATAATAAAATTTTGAAAAAAAGCTTGTGATACAGAGCAGTTCATTAGAATTTAACTAAACAATACTGTGTAGTATGAGTAACTGATGATTTCAATGCAAGCAATTGTGTGCATTGCTTATTAATAGGGCTTTATAAGGAACTATAGAAACGCGACAATTCAAAAAGATATTTAAAAGGTTTCAAAATACTCTTCACACCGGTTATATACTTAAGATTTATTCATATATCCGGTGGAAGCGTAAGCATAATGCTATCTGTATGTTTGTATGTGTATGAAAAGCAAGATGTGCTGGATTCCAGTTCAATAACTTCGGACTTGATGTGAATACTAATTTTTGTAGCATTTAAAAAGTAAATTTATTGCATTTAAAAAATTCGTTTTTATTTTACTGATTTTTTGTTGTCTTTTTTGTTTTTTTTTTTAAATTTATTTATTTCCCTAACCTGTATTATTAAATATGAATTTTAATTTAAAAAAAAAATCCCATTTTTGTTATATTCATAAGTTGGTGAAATCTGGCACACGGGTATGTACCGTACATTCATACACATAGAGAGAGAGAGAGAGAGAGAGAGGGAGACACAGAGAGAGACACACACATAGAGAGAGAAAGATAGAGAGAGAGAGAGAGAGAGAGAGAGCGAGAGAGAGAGAGAGATTGATTTATATCTATTAACATTTAATAAGATTTTATTTTTACGATATACGCTGTACCTGGTAAATTATACTAAGCGAATACAAATGTTTGCACCAGTTCCCATAAAAAGATTGCTACATCATCTTCTGACTGCCTTCTGACTATTCTTAAGCTATAAATAACAGGTTTCGGATTTGCTGTCGAGGGTTGGGCAATGTATGCAGTAGACAGGAAAGACAGCTTCCATAACCTTAAAGCTTGAATCTGAAAATAAGTACGCGCGTGTGTTCATTTCGTTGCCTTTATGGCCGCCCGAAAATGACGGGTGCACGTTAAATGTATACTTGGGAGGGGGTTTAAGACTTGGAAGATAGATATGTTTCCTCAAACCATCTATTATCTGTTACACGAACTTGCAACTTGTTATATATATTCCTAATTGATAGCCTTAAACCAAGTCTCAAAATAGGCTTGTGATCCGCACAATGCCTCATCTACAATGAACATAAAAGGGAACATTATTTGCAATCTATAGTAGAAACTTCTCTAAAACATGGATCAGTTGGCGCCATTTAAAATTTTGGAATTATGTGAGACAACAAATGTAAGGAACTTGCTGGCGCTCTTCTGGTAAAATTTCCTATGACCGCTTTTCGTAGGCCTAATTGTATTTCGCCACAGATCGCAAATTATTTGAAAACAATTTTATGAAAATCTCTTTTTTACTTCATTTGGTTGGAGGATATCATTTGCGCACCTATGCTTTAGTGTTCGTGTTCTATGATCGAGTTTCAGCTTTTTAATAAGCATTGCAAAGACTTCGGGAACACTTTACAGAGGTGAATATTGAATGTCTTTTTGTTCACGCCTCTTATGAAAACCGTCCGTCAATAAGTTCGTCCGATGCCATACAGACATCGGATGAGTATTGACAAATCTATACAATTTTTAGATAGTACCAACCTTCAAACAAGATTTGCGAAAAAGTAGAGTTTGAAATTTGTGCACAAGTCAGTTACATCATGACAAATAATATCGTGCACATTGAATGACCATAACTCATGACCATAATTCGGACTGGCCATCGAAAGTCAAAATTATCAATAAATTTTCATCATAAAATTTTATCTCTCGTCGCATTAGCAGAAAAGCAAGCTCGCGAGATCATCGAAATTCGAGATCAAATCGTCGCATTCGCCGAAGGAAAGCAGAGACGAAAGATGCGATCCTAGCTTCGGTAGTAAGTTTTTCAATTAGACCGGTATGAAGGCGATCTCAGCATCGAAGTGTTGAAGGTTGTCGTCTTAGGGCCGAAG
>KK502535.1:151254-205062 GCA_000688735.1 Glossina austeni | reverse complement strand
GGGATACATGAAAATGTTTATGCTTCAAACGCGATCTAATAACACATAGAAAGCAACACGTAAAGCTAACCAGTTCTCGTTTAGCGAGCAATAATAGCTGCAACAAAAAAAAAAAAAAGAAAGTATATTACAACAAAGTCTCAGCCAATACGAAAATTGTATAAAAGAATTTAGTGCTATTACCAGCAACATTGTGGATTACTTTATTTACGTTTCGCGATATTTCGATATCAAAAAGCGGTAAGTTCTTCTTGCTTATGTCTGCACTAATTATATTAAATATGGACAAACGTTACGTACACTCAAATGTATTCTGTGCCCCTTTATAATTAAATAAAACAGGACAAGCGCAAGCATCTAACTTACTCTATATGCAATAGTACGTCGTACAGCTTAAAATCAAAAATAAACAATATTGTATTAATTAACCATAGGAAAAATTTGTCCAATTTTAGCCTATAATCTTATGAGGTCATATATCTCAAACCGTAAATATTTTTTTTGGAGTGAATGATTCCAATTTTTGTATTGTGCCTGCATTGTGTCTGAGATACCGCAACGTTTCAGGACCCTTTACTGTTTAATCTCTTTGTTATGATACGTTGCGATGATATTTTCCAACTTTATAATTGCATTCATTCGAAGCCGAGATTAATGAATGCTTCGTACGTATCACCTCCTGGATATAGGACAATATACTCTGCATCAGCGCAGATAAGAATAAGGCTATACTTTTAAACTGTCTCCGAGGCGGTTCCTCCAATCTGCATTTTGAATTAAGGCAGAGCCCTGTTGATTTTTGCCTACACTTTAGCATACAGTATCTCTCCTAACATATAGCTTACACTGTGCAAATTATACAATCTGAATCTTTACTTGCCTGCTTAAGTCAAATATACTATTGCGTATTCTATTCTTATGCCGCATCTCAACTGCTGTATTGAAGCTACTTCAGGCTGCCCGCCTTATAACTTCCATAGGCTTAAATCTATTGTCGCCCGTATATACACATTTTGTCCGCAACGTTAAGCTCAGAGATCACATGCCACTCTTCGTTCATGACTTTTTCAAATTTTTTTTTTGTATCCTTTGATCACGATTATCCAATTTTTTAATAAGAATTTTCCACGTTAAGTAGACTTTTTTTACACCCATGACTGAAGGATGAGGGGTATATCCAATTTGTCAAAACGTTTGCAACGCCTAGAAGGAAGCATCCGAGACCCTACAAAGTATATATATATTCTTGATCAGCGTCAAATCCTAAATCGATTTAAGCATGTCCGTCTGCCTAACGTCTGTTGTAAACGTTCTCCTGGCCGCAAAAATAAAGTTATCGACATTAAATTTGGCAGAAACATTGGAAGTTCTTGCACGCGGGTTGGTATGGAAAATGGGCCCAATTGGTCGAAGGACACGCCCACAGCACTATATGAACTGAGAACACCTCTGTTCTTCGAAATGAATCAAAAACAGTTTTTTTGCTCATTACTCATAAACTATACAAAATAAATGTACAAAAATTTGGAACGTGTATTCTATGGGCGACGCTGTAGCATCCGTGCACAAAAGTGGAAAAAATTGACTACGCCTACCCAATATTGTAGTGTATAAAAATTTAATTCTTTTTTCAACACCTTTATAAAGCGCAGAAACAAGCTTCAAAAACCCTATAGAGTATATAAATTTTTGGCCAGTTTAAATTTTGAATGTACCTAAATATGTCCGCCTGTTCGTCTATTCATTTGTCTGTTTGTCTAACTGTATAATATTTGTGGTAGACATTCTCCCGTTAGCGAAAATCGCCTACAAATCTGCAAAAGAATTTAGAATTGACCTAAACTTTTCAAAGGATACGCCTACAACGCCCATTTTCGTTGTCATTGTTGTAGTGAATTGTTATAATAAATGCCAACAGATTTATTATTTAGTTTTTGCATTGGTAAACACAAAAATTTGTAGTAATCCGTGTCCATACAATTGTGTGTGAGTTGGAACGATCAAAACTCAATATCAGATAGATTCCCATGCTCTGATATTTCGGGTGAAGATTATCGCACTTCTCGCGCTGAGTTACAGCTGTGAGAAAAATATAATCTCTCTGGAACGTATTTAGGCATCGTTTGTCTGTTATTCAGAATAAAAATATTATTTCCATATCAAGCAGCAATAAGATGCGCATGCGATACTTAAAGGGTGCTGTTTATATGCCACTTATACGTAAAATAATGCACGCACTATCAAATGAGGTGCTCTTTAAGTTATTGCTGCAAAATATTCAATCCAAGGCGAAAATTTTACATCTGTTCAAGTTAGTCATAGGCTTCTGGTCTTCAGTTTTTGCTTGCAGGAAAAATGTTCGCGTTGAACTGAAAACCTTATACTTAAACCTTATAGTGAATGTTGTCTGTTTAGAGATTGCAATGCCTGTCAATGTGTATTTGTACATCAAGCCAAGTATAAATCAATAAACCCTTTTGGATTTATAGGCATGCAGTGTTGCAGAAAAATTCTTTCATTGTTCATATTTATGAAGATATTAACGAATCGATTTACCGTTGCTGTCAGTCCGTGCCGTTTTCCTTTTCTCAATGAATAATGATTTAAATGTGAATGGGCGTCTACTAACAATCAAAACATAAACAATAACTTTGAATGCGTATATCATACGGCAGTAGTGACCCATTTCATATTATGTATGTATGTATCTATGTCTACATATATATGAATGTATGTTTATATGGATGCAGGTAGACATAAAAGCTTACCATTACTGCATAAGCATGGAATTTAAGCACTTTCTCTGCCTGCCGGTCTACCTACCTGGCTACTTGGTTGCCTTGCCTGGCTGCTTGATTCTGCTCAACCATAGTTACATAGCTATTTTGGTCTTTTATATCAAAACGACAACAGACATGGGTGCTTTTATGTATGCGTTTCTAAAGCAATTAAAAAGAAATGAAATTTTTCAGTGATAAACAAATTTTAAAAGAAATGAAAAAAGTTAGCAAAAAATGTCACTAACAATATATATCAATTTATAAACATATGTATGCACGTGCATTAAATAGAAAGGGGACGGGAGTTGCTGTTAACTAAAAAACATCCACAAAAAAGAAAAGAAAAACACATACACACTTGCTCATATGTTATTCAATTCTGTACCTATATGCGCGCACGCACGCGCACACACATTTGATATGAATTTTATGGTAAAAGTCTTTTCTTAAATTGTTTTATGTAAAAATATGAAATATTACAACGTGTTCTCGAGATAAACAGAAAAATGACAGTTACAAAAATTGTTCATGATTGCAGATGATTACAGCGACACCATCTTTCACGAAAATACTTTAAAGAATTGATGAAGTGAAACGGAATTTATGTAGATACCATACGTAGATACTAAACGATGCTCTGTGGAAGTAATAAGAATAAGACTACGACGCATTATATATATGCATGTGCTGCTCGCATGCCGGATTTAACTGAAGAAGCAAAAAATTATTGAAGTGATTACTCAGATGTCATAAGATAATTTGGCATTTCACATTTCACATTTTGCATTTTCCGTTTTGCGTTTTACGCTTAATAACACTTAGCCGATATGTCCCGAATCCGAAATTTTTCAAGAAAGCAATTAAGATTCGATTTCATATTTCTTTCACCAAAAGATACCGAACGATCAATCAAACGCTTGCAAAGTAGACTCCGTACATTTTCAACGAATTTAAGTTGAAGAAGCAAGTTAATCGTTCAAGTTGCATAAGTGTGGCTGTTAAAATCCCGATAAAGGTTCTAAACTTTTCATTCGTATCAGGTAAGAAGCATAATTTTAGGTTCAAAACACTTCTTTGTAAAAAATTTCTGATTACCGATCTGCCAAACTCAGAATCGCTTTCTGAATCAATTTAAGCTTGTCGGTTCATCTCTCTGCCTTGTTTTCTTGTGTTCAACCTAATGGTCGAGCGTGTTTTGGCCCAAGGACGAATACTATTCACCGCCTTTTCGACCACTTCTAACATAACGCCTTATACGAATAACTAACTACATTAAGCGAATTTGTGCGGGGTATTTAATGGTGGTAGTGCTTTTACTTGCTTTTATATACGTTTTTTTTAAATGAATAAAAAAATTTTGCTTTGAATTGCAATTAATCAGTTACGACTTTGGCAAGCCTTTGCATATTAAAGTAAAATTTTGAAAAAAGTTACTTCACTTAACAAATACATTAATTGATAGTTGTTTCGATTTTTGCATCGTTACTCTTTGGTACGCACGCGGCCACGCCTTCAAATATAAAGCTTGTACAAATTTTGTGCATTTGTCCCTTAAGTTTTAGCAAAGAAGCTCTTAAGGAGTTAAACATCAACACAAGATTTTTATAATCATTTACGACGGCTTTAAAGTCCTCTAGAATTCAATTCAAAATTTATTTAACACATGTTAGGGCTTTCTAAATATATCTTTTTCATTATTTTGAAAGTGCTACTACCAATCGGACCAATTAATAAATGCAAGAACTTCATTAATGGGTAGTTATAAGAATGAACGAAATACACGAAATTCGTGATGTACTTGTGGTGTTATTATGCAAATTTATATGTCCATTACATAAACCTACCCATAAATTAATATACAAAGCTACGGAGCGGTCTTGCTCAATATCATATAAAAAAATAAGTAAGATTGCTATGCTCGGGTAAGGCTGACAATTAGATGCCCTACGTGACTTCGCTTAACCATTAATACACCGACAATCAGACGATATTATTATGTAAGTGCACAATTTTGATAAAAGCCCTCCTACCGGAGGATACTCAAACATGAACATGGTCTAAACTTGCCAAACTCAAGCGAATGTCAAAGACATTATTAGTTTCAAATTGCTTCCATTATAGCAAACCACAAATTAGGCTTTGCCGCCATAGAAGGGCTTACTTTTCCGAGAACCCTAACAGATGATGCGGTTTAACAAATAGATCTATGAAAAATTTTCATCGCAAAATATGAAAAATTATTTGGATATAAAGCCTCATTTTTCATTGGATTCATTATATGGGTTGGGAATCAAAAAAATTACCGCATCCAACCTAAGTTTTTCATACGATTTTTATCGTCAAAATCAAAATTTTACAAAGTATTTTCTTATCATAAATTATCAAAATAAGGCCCTATATGGGGAGCGGTCGAAAAAGTGGTCCGATCCGAAACATTTGCAATAGCGTTCATCAAAATATCCAAAAAATTGTGAGCTGCAGATTAGACACAAGAATAGATGGAAAGACGTCAGACAGATGACAGACGAACTGCCGGACAAGCAGGTATAGATCGAATCAAAAAATGATTCTGAATCGGTTGTTATCCATAAAAATGATAATGATTGGTTGCTCAATTCTTTATTTGACGCTATTCGACCTATAAGTAGTGATGATATTGATGGCACCATTACTTCTTTGTATGATGGTCTGCACTTTGCAATTTCTTGTGGCTGTTAAACTTATATCTGTCTTGAGTGGGTGTCTCGCCTGATTAAAGATGAATTAAAGGCAAGCAGAAATAGTTACAGTAGGCTTTTTAGAGCGTATAGAAAAAGTGAGTTTTTGTTAGACTATGCATCGTATTCTGGTTAGCGTTATAAATTTACTGTTCTTCAGAGGAAATGCTAAGCTGCCTATGTCTAAAATATGAGGAATAAAGAATTGGTCGACCCAAAAAGTTTTTAGAAATTTGTTAATTCTAAAAAGAAGATGACTCGTTTCCCTTCATTTGTAAGTTATAATTACACTGAGTTCTCTAACGCGCCGGAATCTCTTCGTGGATCTTTCCGAAAGTTGTTATCGTGACAATAGGGTTAATGATGATGCGTGTCGAAGGGCATCTTCTGGCACATCATGTTCTATGAGAGTGAGACCTCCAAGACTAAAATCGTCTTGTGCTGCAGCCCAAGATAGTGTACCGTCCTGTATTGTTCGTTTTGTTACCCTTTGTACCCTTTTAACTTTTAATAATTGTTTTAAGAAGAGATACTTCCCCGGCAGCTGGAATCAATCTTATATTATACCGTTTTATAAGAGGGGTCCTAAACTATTTGAGCATTTATTGACAGTGCCGAACCGCCACAGCATGGTTTAACTAAAAGTAAATCTACGACAACAAATCTCTTAGAATTGTTTTGTAGTACGACTCGTGCTTTTTCAGCGAGAAAACAATTTTTCAAAGGCCTTTGATAGAATGCCGCTTCACCTCTCCTACAGTTAAAGCGCATTGGCTTCCCCTTTAAGTTGATTGAATTCATCAGATCGTACATTTTGTGTTATTTTTCGCAGTTACGTCTCACGCAAGATGGATGTCACCTTTTGTTTCTTCAATTACTCACCCCTCTACCCCAATATCTGTCAGTTACTAATTAGACTGTCATAGACTTGACAATGTTGCATTCTTCAATGATTTGCGTGTGTTTATGGGTTCGAAATTGAGCGTCCACTTGATCTGGTCTGGGTTTTGTTGACCGTTGGTCTGAGGAATTTGTTGAACCGTATGTCACTAAGAAGCTTTATGTCGCACTAATGTTATCTCTTCTTGATTGTATGGGCACGAAGTTATAATGAATACAGAGAACTTATTGCATCTGTTCAGACGTTTCTTTTAACATTTGTATTACGCGGTTTGGGTGGGGATCCCCAACAAATGTTACCTAACTACGGTTGCTGCCTAAAAACTTAGTAACTTGTCATCCCTCCTGAAAAAACACGCTTGGCTTGGTGTGCTTTTTATTATTAAACTATTGAGCGCTGAAGAGGTGAATTCAGTATCGGACAAATTACAAATTATTCCAGAAGTTGAGAGCTATCGGTTTTAATTTTAACAAGTGCCATCATTTGTATGACGGTTCATCGACTTTCATAAATCATATCAGGAGTGTCATTATTGGATAAGTTGAACCCTGGCTGAATCCAGTCAATGTTCCCCATGATCTGGTACAGAAGTTTGTCAATTTAACTTAATTGGCTTAAATTATGATTTTTATGGATCTGTAAACATAGAAACTATGGTGTCCTCTTAACTTCTTGTGGTTATTGTAATTTAGTATTTTTTATTGTTCTTCTTAACGTTATTTTAATACGCTCGAGTGCCTTCCATTGGTATTTTGAAAATTGTGAAACATATCGATATGTATTACATAAATTTTCTTAACGCATTTCACTGTTTTAAAATAAGTCAATTGTTGATATTGCTATTTAGTCTTAAGCTCAATGTGCCTATTTAGTTACACATCATATAGCGCGTTTCTTTTAGGTTTCTTCTCCTCTTCTCTTCACTTTTGTTTTGTCTTGATGTATTGTCATTTAGTTATGAATTAAATATAAGTTTTTATCGACCGAGTAGACAAAAGATCTCGACTAATAACTCAATTGTCGTGGGTTCAAATCTCAAGTGCGGTAGAGCTTTCAATAAAGCCGATAGCCTTAGATATGCTAGTACTTTAAGAATTTAGTCATCGAATTTATTTCTCTGACTAAATGAATAATAATCATATTTGAGTTATATTGCCTATAAGTTTATGATTATAAGATTGGGTCTATCTCAAGCACTTCTGGGTACTACAGCCATCCGTCCAAACTCCCCCAAATTGGTACGGGGTATAAAAAATTTTAATTTGCGAAAGCAAAGGAATATTTAATTACACATGAAACTCAACTAAAATAAATCAACAGCCGAATTCAATTGACTCTTAAAAGTAAATCTTATATTAATTATTATTAAAAACTAGTACAAAATAAGTATATGAGGAGAAGTAAAGAAAAAAAATGAGTAAATAATTAAATAATAATTCATGTGCAAATAAAAAAAAAAAGAAAAAAAAAAGCATGTACACAGCTAGCACAGAAGAACATCCACAACAAGAACAGATTAAGGTTGCAAGTGAACTCCTAAACCATTGCAAACACACAAAAGCTTGGCAACCGATAACAGTGAACAATAAAAGTGCAAGTTAGTTTAAATACGACATAGGCAAGTCGCGCGTATTAAGCATAGTTGTTTGGATAGACATTAAGGAATCCGATATTGAGATTAAGTGATAGCACCTATGGAAAGAAGACCAGACAACAGAGGCATACTCAATTATTGGTTTAAGTAACCACATGTATAGCCTTTTTGTAATGTAAGAACCCTTAAGCTCTTAATGAAACCTAGCACGGACTTAGCTTTACTTAAAGAGAGCTTAATGTGCAAATTAAAACGTAATCTTTGCTCGAATAGAATCCCCAAATCGATGAACGAGTGTACGTTTTCCAACTTGTGTGAATCAATGAAGTAATCAGCATTGAATGTCCTCGTCCTTCTTGTAATTTCATAAAATTTAACGAACACCATGTGACCAAATTATTAAAGTCATTTTGAAGTTAATACGATTGTGGTTTCAAGGAGACGGAAGCGTACATTAAGATATGACTGAATTTAATCACCGGGGGGAGATCATTAATGTATGGATAGAAAAGAGGGTCCTAAGTGACTGTACGTGACTTGAGGTACGCTAGAAGTTCATCCGAGGTGATGAAGTTACACAGAATCCCGAATGTTCTGTTATGCTGATAAGAGCTTAACCATTCCATAAACTAAAAAGCGAGAGCCCTAGAGTTTGAAGATCAATAAGTTATGGTTCACTAAGTCAAACGCTCTACTAAAATCATTGTGCGACATCGGTGCGAGAGCCACTAGAAAAAACCTTGAATATATGGCAAGTAAACTCCAAGAGATTTCTAATAGTGGATCTTCCCTTCCGAAAGCCATGCTGGAATGGAGAAATATAAGATTTGTAAGGAAAAGCTAAATGCTGAGTAACAATTCGATCAAACAATTTAAGTAAGACACTCAGCTTGTCGATGCCTCTATAGTTTTCAACGTGGTGAAGCGGAATAAGGAAACTACTCTTTTAACACAAGGTCTTTGAAATAACACCACGTAGCTTGTCAGAACATGATTTGAGTGTACATGATGGAATGCCACCAAGCCCGGGCGCACATCAATACCTGAGAGCGCTCAGACCATGTAAAACGTCCTTTTCTGAAATGAAAAAGTTAGCAATCGAAACCAAGTTAGTTATCGGATACGGATAGTTAACAGTTTGAGCTTTCAATATAGTCAGAGTACTCAGAGTCATTGAAAGAAGCATGGGAGGGATATATAATTATTTCCTTTTGGAGTTGACAAACTTCAAAAAAAATATTTAGGATTAACAAGCAGTGGGGGTTTTATCAACTGAAGGTATCTGCTTGAGGTAATCAATTCTATACCCTGCAGCAGAATAGGCGAAATAGTCATAAGCCACATAAGAACCACTTTTCTTAAACTTTTTGAAAAGTTCGTTTTCCATATTATTGTGATATTTAATACTTTTGTTAAACCATGGCGGGCACCTACTTCGAAAGGGAGGTTGCTTGATCGGAATGAATGCACAAATAAGTAGTAGGCTTAATACCTTGTAGAACAAGGACGATAGCAAGTTTTCAACATTCCCAAAGATGAGATGTAAGCAGTAAATGATAATGTTTATGCGAGGAAGTTGAATTTGGCACGTTAGAGTAGTTTGTAGTAGAAATTACAATCAAATAATTCGTCAGATGTTGAAGTGGGGGCCATAAAGCCGGAATTAGCACTGGAACACCAATTGGCAATTTGACATCCCCAATAGTGTAACTATATCAGCAGGTTTACAGTTTTCGGCCACGTCACAAGTGAAGGCAGCATGTTTCTTATCAGTAGAAATGTCCGCATTTGGCGGAATATAGGAGAAAGTTACATATAATTGTTTTCTGTCAATTTTCGCTCGAATGGCAATGAACTCAACTGAAACATCCCGAGGAATGAATTCCTTAATTAAGGATCCAACTAGCCAGAATGGTTTTTATAACAAAATTTCCATGTTTTCAGTCGCAACTAACACCTTACAAGGTTAAATAGTTCTATGTTGAGATGGAGCCAATTTAAAAATGCTAACACACATACAATTGACGGATGGGATTTTTGTAGCAAAATAACTTTTTATGTTGTCCTCGGAGGTGTCAGGCACGAGTCTTGACACGAATATTGCCTTTCTGGGGGTACTGCCGCTAAGCCGACAGGTAGAGAATTGTGAGTTTGGGAGAAAATAGAGAGTTTAACTGCACTTGCATGTGCAGCTTGTGCGCTTTGCCAAGCATGGTCACTAGCGGAGATACACGAGCAGCTAGGAGACTTTGGCGGCTAAGCGGCTTCGTAATTTTTACTAATATTCTTTGGAGATGTAGACAAAGTAAAATAAAAAAAAAAAAAAGCACAATTTCTGCACATAAAGCAAAACAGCACAACCACACCGCGCGCGCAAGATTGCCAAGCTCTGTATTTAAAAATAGTATATAATATTCAATGAGTCCTATAGTCCTATTACAGGGAATTAATAACATCGAATTGCTTGGAAACAAGACAATTTCACTTAGATCGAATTGTGACACGAAATGTGAGCGCTTCATCTATGAATATAGTAATCGATTGGTAATTATTAATTGGAGAAGATTAATAAATCGGCGATGGTTTATTATTTATTTATATTATTTCTCAACGCTCACATTTTTAAAACGAGTTTTCGAAGTTCGATTACGAATTGGCTTGAAATGTAATTTATTGTTAAAATTCAGCAGAATCAGAATTCATTTATATAAATATTTTGAGTATAATTTAAAAATATAAAGATGGACAGAGAGAAACAAGTTTAACGACCAACAGAATAATCAATCAAGTGCCAAATTAGTTTTTTGTTTAATAAATTTTTTAAACAAGTTTTATTTATTAATCATTTTCTCTATGCACCAAACTCTAAGTATATTAACTTTTTCAACTGATTGTAACGCACGTATGATGGTTCAATCAAAAATTTTGAAAATAAAAGATATAGCGAGAAAGAAAGAGAGAAGAAAAGGGCGATAGTTTATAGGACACCTTCGATGATGGATCTATTGGAGGCATTTTTTGTTTTAATTTAAGTCAACCGAAAATTGTCTTGCGATTGAAAATATGCAAATTAATCGTTGCCGCTACTTTTGATAATCGATAGTCACTTAAATCGATTAAACATTGCGAAAGTAACTTCGCAAGGAATGAATTTAGATAAAGCTGTTCAAACACAGATTGTTTTGTTCATCATATCGGTGTGTTGCATGGACATGGAACAAAGAAGAGTCATTAGGTGATTTATCGCAAGGCTCAAGCCCTCCTAACCTTCAATATGACTAACAAATATGCAATACGCTTTAATATTTCGTTATTTATTTCGTAGATTTCGTTGTAAAAAACTCGTATTTATATTGGGCCACCGGTTAAATAAGTTAAGGATCATCATCATAAAATCAAGAATTCAATCAAGCCGACTAAAAAGAAACTTTACCATACCTGTGTAGCTAAGTTATAACTACAATGCGCAAACGGGCCACACCCACCCAATAATATTTCATTGTTTTTTTTTTTTGTTTTTTGTTTGTAAGATAAGTTGGTGGCTACGAACGATTCAGTTACACTCAAATATAATGTTCTCTCTTCTTCTTTTTAGTTCATTTTGTTACGTGGCTTCATTTCCATCACTTCTCCTCCGACAATGCTATCTTTGTAGTTTCAAATTGATCCCTGCCTGTCACTAGTCATAAGACAAAATAATGAGTTTTCTTGTCATACAAAACAAGATTGCAAAGCCACAAATATCACGCGAAAAACGATGCCTTGAGACTGGCGACATCCTTGTAATGTTGCTCAAACTACGGCCATACATATTCTGAGGTACTCAAGTGGTTCTTAGATTTATTTTTTCCTTTTTGGTTTTCTCTCCACTGCGTAAAGGAGAATTCTTTTTTTTGGACATCACAGTCAGGGTTTCCAAATCTCGCGGTAGTAACTCGTGAAAAATACGTAAAAAACAAAGCAACTGACCAATCATCATCATTTTTATGTTTTCGGAATTTACAAATTTAATGAAAACAGGAGAACATTTTTGCATTTAATTCTCTTGTTGTCGCATTTCAGGCATTTGATATAGAGTTTTAATATCGTAAAAAATATCTGAACCCTTCGAATTTAAATTTATAAACACAAAAATATAGTTACAGTCGGTTAAGTGATGCGAAGCGAAAACTTTCACATAATGATTGCAATCGAAAAAATCCGTTTAGTAAATCAACTAACTATAAATAAATTGTTTTGCTTAGGAGAAAAGTTGGTAAGGTATAACATTTTGCAATCCATGCAATGTCGAGTTTGGATGGTATATTTTCTCACAGAAATTGAGATTTTTCCATTGTTTTGAAAATCACTAAAGCAAAGGTACTAAGCCCACTTTAACACGTAAGGAAATGGTCGAAATGATATAAAGTTTTAAAAGATGTCGCTTAAGAATATGGATTTTTTTGTGTCAGCCCGGGGACTATTTAACCGATGTATTATGTGTTTAAAAGAGAAACTTAGAATCATAGCTAATACAATACAAGTTAAACTTACCACTAAAGCATCTGAGTTTATTCAAAGTATTGAAAAAATATATTTTCATTAATATATTCTCGCTGTCAAATGACGTATGGTATGCAAATAGCGTAAATAAAAGTCACCAAAAGATGTGTTAACTTTCAATAAAAAAGACTTGAAATGAGAAATATATTGTCGCTTATTCGACGCAACCAAAAGCGGGTGCAAGAGGTAAATGGCAGTTGAGAAAACCGTTAAAATATGTTTGAGGAAAGAGCTAAAAGGCAAAAGGAAAGATCGAAAATTGTCTCAAGAGAAAAAAACAAACAAAAGAAAAAGAAAGCTCGAAAGAATCAATAATTGACATAATACAACAGGAGCATCAATAAAATTTGTGCTCAAAGTGATTATAATATTATTACTGCACAACGAACTTAAATATCAAAGTTGAATATAGTTAGTTATACACTGTGGCGCATACGTATTTCCCAAACGCTTTGCGGCGCAGATACATTCCAAAAGAAGATCACGCAAAGTGAATCGCTGTTTTCTATAGGAAATCCGATAAAAATCAAAGATAGGCTCCAACATTTTTTAATTAACATTTTTTTTATCGATTGTATTGTATACGTACATATATATTTCTAACCAAACTTAGACAAAAAAATTTAATTTTTTTTGTAAAAACAAAACAGCCAAAAAAATTTAACAATATAAATGAACAATATTACACAATAAAAAACAATAAGTGTGAAGCAAATTTAATTAAATTTCGCAGAGGAATCAACTCTTTGTTGAAAAGTTTGGCTGCTGAACGAATTTTTTTTTCTTCTAAATAAATTTCGTGGTAGCAGTTAATGTTGTTGCGGGATGTTACTGCCCGTTCGCTATCAGGATGTGTGTTTCGTTCGCTATCAGGATTATTTTATGAAAAAATTTCTTCAATTCAAAAGCTTCTTCCATTAAACTCATGACTTTAAAAAAGCTTCGTTGCTCTCCTGCGGAGATGTCTTTTGTGTCAGCACATTGGATATCAAGACTCATTAATTCTTCTTCCTCGATAATTCATAGTTATAGGCAGTTAACAATTCGTTTATGGCCGATTCAGTCATTCCTTCAAAACTCTTCTCTCCAGCCAAATTAGCGATTTCTTCACGAACAGTCAATTTCGCAAATTGAATAATTGAAAGAAAAAACATGCAAAAATGCAAAACGAAAATCTGCAGTAATCAAGAACGACGCTACATCGACAAAACGCAAAATCAAACGACTCAAATCGGGGTGTTGGTGTATAAATATTTATTATTAACATTATATTATAATGTTATTCTCTTTTTGTCTTAAGTTAAGAGGTAGTGTAATGTAATATATTGATCAACAATGATCAAATAAGAAAACTACATTCGGCTATGTCCGAGTCTTCTATACATTTCTTTCTTTCTGTCTTTATTTTTAAGAAAACGGAATGAATGAAATGACTGTTTCCGTGTATGTGCACATGCCGAGGATCACCCACAGACCATGCAAATTTATGGTAGTAGTATGAGTAGTGTGTGGAAGAAAAATTAATTTTGTTGCTTGTAAAGACAAAGGTATTCTCAGCTTGCATTGGACTATAAACGTGTCCTTTAACCCATTTTCAATATCTGTGTGCATATAAAAGCTTTCAATTGCTTTTTTGCCAAGTTTGAGTCCGATATCTTTATTTTTGGGACCAAGAGTTTACGTACTACCGGCAAATGAACGGGCGGATGAAGAAATATGCCTAAATAGATTCAGAACTGATTGACAAAAACACTTTATTGTATATTATATTGTATTGTATATTGATTGACAAAAACACTTTATAGGATCTCTTTCTAGATATGAGAATTAATAATAGGTTTAAATAAGAAAAAATAAGTAGGCGGAAGTCCCTGTTCATGCTAAAGGTGATACTACTATTGGTATGCCTGGGTATAATAAAATTATTTTTTTTCGTAATTGCATGAAGAAAGAACACGCATTTAACGCATTATTAACGGTAGAGAGGAGAATAAAATAATCATCGATATTATCCTACATCGGTTTCCATACGGGTGTCGGAGACATTTTGACAAATTGATTATACCTCTATATCCTTCGGTGATGAATGCAAGAACAAATATATATTTATATTAAAGTACGCCCTACATGTGAATATAGAATTATGTTGACATTGCTTGAAAACGTCTATTATTATTGTTATTTTTTTTGCGTGAATAGTATGCCAATGACAACAAGAATTCGTAAAGAGAGATAAGGAATTTAATTTAAATTACTTGGATATCCGTAATATCAAATATAAATTATATGCACATAATATGTCTAAATATAAAATTTAAAAATACATAGAAGTGAAGGGCGAATTGGAATCATTTAAAAGCTTCTGGCTAACGAAATGAATTAAGGAAAAGTACGTGTGCATGACAATATGTTACGCATTGATTGAAGTCGTTTATAAGCCATCAAACACTCACTTTAGCTTAATTCAAAATGAATTCTTCACCTTACTTTACGTTAAACTTGTATCGCCTATAGTTATTATGGTGAGCAGCCTTAGATTTATATATATTTCAATATTTTTACTCTAATATAGCTTCAGGAGTAGCTATTTATTACTCGCACTCCACGCATATTCATATCTATTTACATAAACTATTTTTTTCGAAGAAATTTATTTTAGTATTCAAACCTGTTAACCGGAATTAAAAGGAATTCGCTTATTGTAATTCGTCTGTCTATCTGTTTCATCTGTGATCGAGATAGCGATTTGCAATCCTTTGCCTTTCTCCGATTGTCATTGGTTTTATTATCTGCAGGACTCTCCTGGTCAGCGGACTTTGAAAGAGACCTGTGAAAATCGCTTAATTCCGTTTTTTGCATAGATTTCTCAGACGTTCTACAGTGATGGCATAGTTATTTTACGACAAAAATCGATCAAAATCATATATATTTGTATTAGTAAAACTCATTCAAAATGATGAAAAAAACGCCACGAACTTCTTCCTTGATCCAAATCGGCTAGGGTAATATAAATTTCGTGCATTCTGCATTTTTTTTATTTTGCTATTTGCTAACATATCCACACAAAACAAATGCATATTATCCCATACGCGTTGTAATGCGTATTCAGAAGGTACTGGGTTTACAATACATGTAAGTCAAGTGTATCGAGTATGGGGCATTTAAAATATTTAAAATTTAAATATACACTTTTTTACGCCACTTATTTTAACATCAATTTTTGGGCTTCCTGCTGTTTCGACTATCAAAAATAATCTTTCCGTACATTTATTAATAAAGCCAAGAGGAGCAAAAACAATGCCTTTTTACACTTATATATATACATATATGTGAGTACAGGTAAGAATGCAATTAATGTTTTTATAAAATATGAGAGATTTGATTTGCCACCACATTACACATGCACGCAGAGCCAGATGGTCATCTAAATTTACATGTGTTGATACATTTCTTTTACTGTGTCCTAACAAACATTCATCAATTTGTTTCATTTCAAAACATTAAATGATTCGTGTTAAGTGCATACGTGAGAAGTTGCTACCTGTTATATTCACCGACAATGTTTTATGATCTCAGTTTAACTACCGTCCTGTGTGGATAGACGGACTGCTATAACATAAATATCGTCCGTACAAAGTTATTCGAATCATTAGCTACTCTTATAAACATAACCTCGTACAAAAAATTGTTGTTTTTTCTTTCAAAAACAATGAACATAAATAACAACAGAAATGTAGTGTAAAAGAGTCTCGGTTGACACTGTAAATATAATAAGTTTACATCTTCTTAATCTTAAGTTGCTTGAATGTGAAAGAATGATTGTTACATGGAGATTCTTTCACTATTCGTGCTATACATGCTGTACGCACGTTTCTTTCAAATCGACAAACTGGGCCTTTTGTTCTTATTTTCACGTTCTCTGTTTGTTGCAGGGAAGCATTTATAAATTAGGTTACTCTTTATTGAATATAGTTTACAAACAATATTTTATATAAACGCATATTTCTTTATAATTGCTTCTCAGTAAAATAACTGTTTCAAGTTCGCAACTTATCGTTTTTATACCCATTACCGGAGCTTGAGCGGGGTATATTTCTTTTGTCAAAAAGTTTGCAACGCCCAGAAGAAAGCTTCAGAGACCACACAAAGTATATATATTCTTGATCAGCATCCAATTTTGAAAGGATTTAATCATGTCCGTCTGTGTTAATGTCAGTTGTACACATTCTGCTAACCGCCAAAATGAAGCCATGGATTTCAAATTTCGCAAGAGCACTGCTAGTTCTTGCACGCAGGTTGTTATTGAAAATGGGACAAATCGGTTCGAGGACACGCCTACAGTACTTTAAGTGAGAACCCCTCTTTGTTTCGAAAGAAATAAAAAATTGGCTTTTTGATCATTCCTCATAAACTATACCAGATAAATATGCAAAAAATTGAACGCGTATTCTATGAGCAATGCTGTAGCCCCTGTAGTTCTTTTACTTTTTTTTGCCTTTTGTAAGATAATCGTGATGGGTATAAAAAATTTCGAAATTTTCTTGCTTGCTAAATATTGAATATATTGAGGATTGGTAACAACATCTTGTTAAAGACAAAGCTGTGGACAAATCCATTTAGTTATCGCATTGTTCCTTGTATATAATCTATCAATCTATAAAAAAATTAAAAGGGTTTACGTAATCAAGTTGCTTTAGGCAGTCATGAACCTTTGAATAATAAATATTCAGTATTTTGTTTGTTCGTTTGTTAATGCTTTTTTTTAAATGCGCCAAGCAGCTAAATTTAATCAATACACTGTCAAGCATGATTGGCTCCAAAGTTCTTCAAAGGTCCGACTAAATATTATGTAACATTCATTTAATTTACTTTTTTCTCCCTATATAAGCAAAAAAAAAGAGAAATTCCAATGTCTTCAGCATCAATTATTATAGGTCAGCGTGTAGCCTATGACAACAGTAAATTCTTAAACGAAGATTTCATCTCCATTGAAAGAAAAGTGCTTTTGCGTTAATTACGTTAAATCATTTGAAAAGTGAGATAATGCCAACCAAGTTCAGCGAGCTCCCTGTGCCGTTATAATTTCTGCAAGAATTACACAATTTGTTGACTTTACGCAAAATACAAGTAAACGCATGCATTGCTCTCCTATTCGGTATTGCTTGCTAGATCGAAACACAAAGCCTTGCACATAAATTCTAATAGTATATGGTATTGTAGGAAAATATTTCTCAACAACTTGCAGTTTTATGTGTTTTTTTCTATTTTTGTTTTTTATTTAACGACTAAATGAATGAATAAATTTTTTGCGTTTCGTTTGGAAAACAAGCGAACTTGAAGCGACTGATAAAAGTATCTTACGTGTGGATTATGTACATGCACTGAAGATAATGAAAGAAAACATGTAACATTCGTGAAGTTAAAGAAACAACAAAATTTATATTTAGTTTAGGGCGAATCAGGACTATACAGAAATAGATCCACTACATCACTATTTGAACGGAGTACTTGATCGCTTAAGTAGAATTTTTTTTTTTAAATATAGTTTGCTTATGGATTCTTATTTTAAAAAGTAATTTGAATAACTAAGAAAATTATATTCGGTCGTGACCGAATCTTTCATACCCATGACCGTAATTCTAAAAAAAAAGGAAAAAAATCTAAATTTTCATATACTATAATATTGGATGGGCGTGTTTCACACTTTTTGTTACATAGGCGTATAGACGTGGGCCTGTTAGGCCTGTTCTGTGAAAAGTTTGCGTCATTTACGCGGACGGATAAAGGGACAGACGATGATGCTTAACTCGATGCAGAATTTGATGGTGATCAAGAATGTACGTACTTTGTGGGATCTCTGACGCGTTGCAAACGTTTTGACAAAATTAATATTCCCCTCATCCTTCAGTAACGGATATATAAGGTTTTTTGAAACGAGGTTTTTTGAATAGAGAACTTTGGATGAAGAGTAGTGAGTGGCAAAGTAATGGAATGTGTATAACAGTTTTATGAGCGGGATAATTTTATATCTTTGCCGCGAAGCTATTACCATTATATTATATAATGAGAAAAAAGCTCCTTAAAGAAATATATCTAAAAAAAACGTACATTATCACCATTAACTCTACGTTTGAATTTTTCATTTTAGTTGTTAACAATTGGAACGAATAATTGCAACCATGTGGCCAATCACTCTACAGGTACCTCGGCAACGACAAAAGGTGCTACCAGACTTAAAGCCAATTCTCCGGTGTTATTAAATCGTATAAATACAAATCTGCTGATAAATCTGATGAGCAAAATAAAAACATTTTGTACATTTTTTACTTTCTGTTGGCAGTTCTCTCTCATGACATTTGTTTCGGTTTTGTGCAAATTCTTTAAATGCTTGCTTTGTTTCCAAAATCCGTCTCTTACGCACTGAAAAATCAAATTTCAAAAATATATATATGCTCACACATCCATTTATGTTATTATTGTTTGCAATCAGCTGACGTAAATATCGTAAATAATAGATGAACGCATGTTTATATTATATAACATAGAACAAAATTTATGAATGCATACGTACAATACTGTAAGACAGCAATAAGAAGATAATATGTATGAGATAGTAAAAAATTTTGTATTATTGTTTATAAATGTTATCATTTCCATGTGATTGTTAAAAAAAGCGTTAGAATGTGGGTAAGTTTTTCTTGCATTTTCGTCACGTTTGTTCTAATAAAAGCTTGTGAATAATATGCATACGGGCAGCTTTTATATTATAAGTAATATTTTGGCCATTTAATGCGACTATTATGTATTGCTTATTAAAAATGTTACATCATATAATATTAGTTTGATATCGACAACAAAGTTCAATAGAGTTCATTAACCTTTTAATAAGCGTCTGCTTTGCACGGTGGGCTTATCTTATAAAACTATCAACACATAGTTTGCTAATTCAAAACGATAAAATATTGTCTTTTCACGCAATTTTTAAGCTCTAAATTGCTTCATGTACTCGACAATCGTACTTGAGGGTTTCATAAAAGCGTATGATCCTTATTGGAAAAGAGAATTTATAATTCTCCTTTTTGTCTCGATCAAAAAGAACTATTTCTATCGCATCTGAGTAAATTAAGTGAATTGAAAAAAGAAAAATGTTAAAATCGGGCAAGATCGATCATTAAATAGCCTGCGCCCTTCCGACTAGCCCGTTATTTATTTTCGCGATGAACTGCCAAAACTTATATAACCGGTTACCTTCTTACTTTTCATGGGAGCCCCAACAGAGAATACAAAATATACAAAATGTATAAATATACATATATATGCGCAAACATCAAGTGATGTCAACAACAATAACAATTCTAGTACAAGAGAGAGCTATTGTCTGCTGCGAGAACAACATCCCGAATCATAGAGAATTGCGTAAATGACCATAAGATTGACAATAATAACAGCCGTTACAGTAGCGACAACGCTCAAAATAATATCCGCAATAGCACATCTTCGGCAGTATTAAATGTTAAATCACCCTTTAGAGTTTTGGCAATCTATTTGCAAGCACCGAGTATAGTAAATAGCAAACACGCAATGCAAACTTCCAATTTATCTGGACACAATAGCTGGGATTCTGGTCTGGGAATGGAACATTTGGCTGGTGCTTTGAGTCCGTTGTGTATAACGGACGCTAATCATGAAATAGTAAAACCAAAACCAAGAAGGTATGTGAAGCATTTACATTGTGCTTTGACTTCACCGAAACTTCAATGTGAATTTCAGTTTCATTTATTTCATTATGATTTAAGCCAATCCGGTCAATCAAACAGTAATTATCGTTTCAGCATATTGAGCGACATGTAAAAATAAAGGAAAATGGAAAAACTCACTTTACCTGTGATATAGATAGGAATTTTGTATACACATGAATGTTAACTTTCTTGATATGAAGCTTTGCATAATGTTTACAAGAGTAATCATGATGCGTTGTAAAACATCCGTACAATATTGCCTTGTTGGTTATTACAACCCTGGTAAGAAAACCAGTATTTTTGTAAAGCTTTTTGTGCAGGTTGTTTATTGCCATTGTAAAGCTGGTAGCGTGTGTGTTTGTTGTTGGAAAATATAGGATAAATTTATTAAACTTTCGCCCAAAAATAGACAAGAGTATTTTGTGATTTTTTTCAATTTTTGTCTAAAATATCTAAAGCATACTTTTGATCGTGTAAATTTACTTATTTTATTTAAAAGAAATGTGCAAAAGTATAGGGAAATTACTGCAAAATAAATCCAAGGCGCAAGCCTGTGAAATGTGAAAGAGATTAAAAGTTGGAAATATTGATCTTGTATCATTCCATTATTGTTCTTCTGCAAGAACCAAACGATCTTCCAAATTGCCTTGGCATTGTTGTTATAATCTTGTTTCACTCTGTGAGAGGAGATTTCTTTGATAACTTGGCACCATAAGTATATAAATGCACTCTGCAACATTTAGGGGGGAAAAAATTAGGAAATACTTATTGATAAACAAAGAAATTATTTTAACAATACATAATAAAAAGAATTTAATGTGTTAAAGCAACTCACAATTGGAATGCAATAAGCAAGACTCAGATTAATTATTAGTTAAATTATTCAGAGCCTGTACTGAAAAATAAAAAGACATTTAATTATCATAAAAAAAAAAAAGAGTTTTAACTAAAAATTTAAAAAAAATGAATTTTTTATGCTACAGGCTCTCCAATAAATTATTCAACTACATGAAATCAACCTATGATGTGAAAGTCATTGCGCAGACTTGGAGACATTCGTCACATTCTTTACTATTCCTCTTTACTGATCCAAAATCGCCCGATTATGTTGAGCTTACATGCTTCCGTACAATCGGAAATATATATGCAAATATATATTACAAGCAATGCTACTGAAAATAATCACATATATCATTCATTTCCACAAGACTCAGCAAATTTTAATAAAGTTTTATATCGTCTGGCTGAAAACCTTCTGCGTATCCTTTGTAGTTATTCGGTTTTCTTCTCCGAACCGTAACTGCAACTTCAAAACTAAATGTCTTATAATATTTGAAGTTGTTACATGTATTTTCCATCTAATCAATATGTCTTGACTATAAACTTTTAAGCATATAAATATACGTTTAAATCTTTTACTTTCTTCTACTTTTCGATCAGAAGACTTCATTCATTCACCCAATGATTGATTTTTACTTCCACTCTCTCTCCTTTCTTTTTGTTATTTATTTATTTATTTATTTTTTTTTTTTTTTTTTGTAATTTTAAAGCGTATATCAGATACAAAATCTATTCTGGTCAAGGTCAGATTTTAAAAATTAGAAATACACGTTTAGTCGACTGTATACATGTGTAATCTAAGTGTGCTAATCAGCCAATATGCATGGAAGTGCAAGTGCATTGAAAACAACTTGCGCGACTTGTTCTTTGCTGTTCTTAAATAAATTTGAAAAGGTTTTTAAATGAAAAGAATTAAAGAAATCACTTGTTCACGGTTTCTCATGCTTACTAAATTCATGGAACGAGGTAAATGCATCGATGGGCCATCTTCATTTTCAAATTCAAGCTGCAGCTAGCAATATTCCGCATTAGAAGTATAGATGATGGATACATAAGCAGACCGACAGGCATGGCTTAATAAACTGCGAATATTGCGCTGATATGCAAGTTTTATGGGATCTCTGATGCACACTTCCACTAAATTAAGTAAATGGCGACGTTTACAGACTTGTCAAATATTAAAAAAAAGAAAAAAAAACGAAGGGGTATAAAATGGGAATGAATTTGAATTGCACCCCTACATATATTATGTACATGCTATACATAGAATCTTCTCTATTGGATGTTTCATTTTCCCTCAATACTGCGTCGCAACGTCCATTTGAGCCTTTTTCGACTTTCCAATCTATCGAAGTCTGCCATTTAACGACGAAAAATGATACCTTTGATCAACATTTATAATTTCGACTTTAGTTGCAAAAACTTTACCTCTACTACTGTCAATTGTGACAAGAGAGTGATGGAATACCTTGGCGGGAAGCATACTTCATAAAGTTTTTGTGCTAGTACCTAAGATAAAAAAATATGACAAGAGCTTTGATGAGTAGCGCCAAATTCGTCGAAGCATGTTGTTCTCAGGAATTGGTGTCCTCCGCAACTAGTGTGTTGTGTGTCGTATTTTCCGTTTGTCTGAAAAAAAAGACGTTATATGCGATGCGACCAACGAGGGAATGGCTTTATTTAAATCGAAGTTTGGTGACGTATACGTATAGGAATAAGCAAAAACCGTATGCACTTTTGGGCTGTAAACGTTCTTGAATTAGAAATAAGCATGTGGGCGAAGGAAATTCATGTATCTTCTCTCTCCTTCGGCAACGGACGTAATCAACACCCGCAGTTTAATGAAAGATATTTTTGTGTGATTTTTCGTCATTTGACGGACGGGTCTGTTAATTCGTTGCTGAGTCCTTGATCCGTATTATATGCTTTTTATTATAGAGAATCGACTGCAGAGAAATAACATTCTCACGTATACATAGCCATATACCTGCACATATACAAAACATATATAATTTCTCTATCGCGTAATAAAAAAAAATTATGAGAATATTTGAAATAGTTTTGTAGTCTCCGTAAAAAAAAAAAGAAAAAACAAAATGACTCAAATAATTTGGACCAACAGTGTAATACTCATACCAGCGCATACTAATATCATTGCAGTTAATAATATTTATGGTTTTTGATTAGATTTCTTTTCTGTTGATTATTGTTCTTTTTTTCTTTCGGGTTTTTTGATTTTTTGTACATTATTTGCTTGTTCATTCGATTTGTTTTTTCGCTATTTTCTTGTTGTAATTAACTCGAGTAACTAACACCTGCACTTTTAAGGTTTGAAAGTCGAGATATACTGCGCAACAGTCTGTGTGTTCATGTGAGTGTTGTGTAGCATTGTAAATTTTCTAAAATTACGTAAAAAGAGAAAAAAAAACGCTGAAATCTTGGACACCGTAATGAAATAATAAAAACAAAAATCCATTGACCAGTATTGGGTACAAGATTTTTGAAGGTATTTCAATTGTCAACACATAGAACTTTTTCATATCGTAACTTGGAAATCGAAAAAAAAAAAAACAAACAAAAAGAGCAGATACGAATAGTTTATGATATGACAGTAAAAATAAATGAAATGTAATAAAGTCGTTGAACCAAAAATCTCATGAATAATACCTTGATAAAAATTTAATTTCAAAAATGCTTACAATCCTTTACCGTAATACCGTATATATATATATGTAAGATATTCAGATTACAGATGTGCGCCAATGCTGAGGTCACCAAACTTGCTGCAAAGTTTTATACAATTGAGATAAGTGATAAACAAAAGTTGTTTATCTAAACACCTATGTACACATACATACAAGTGCATTTAGTAACATATAAGAAAATGATGTGAGAGTTAAATTTTTAATTGTCAACTTGGCATTTACAGTTCATGCAACAGTACAAATGAAGCATAAAAACAATTCATTACCACTAGAGAAGGAAGTAGAGTGGAGGGAGTGCGCAACTTTGCTTTGAATTTCAAAAAGGAGAAAGTGTGAGAATTAGTCACTGAATAGGTAGCAATACAAGACAAAAGACAATTAGTACCGCGAATTATGGATAATATACCCTTCGGGTCGGAACGTTAACAGCCCCAACACCTCAGAGGTAAGGGAACTAACAGAAAAGAATAAAAAAATAAATATAAATAACAAAAAAATACACTTTTTATTAAGAATCTTTCGAAGCGTTGACGAGGTGAGAGGTTAAAGTTGAGAGGTTAGATGGCTATTGGTCGCATAAACGCACACAACAACTTTAATTATTATTATTTCATAATAACACGCTCAGAAACGTCACCTAAACTTTTGCATATCAAACGTTATGTCTAGTTCAATATACTTTAATAAAAGCTGCATCTGATTTTATATAATATATAGTTATAATTAATCCTATTGTTTTACTTCTTAAGGTTTTTCTTTTTAGTGTAATTAGTCCCATGCACACACATATACACATATGCGCGCATTCAGCTCTTTCTGTTTTCCATTACATACATTATGCCGCACTATACTGCATACACTGCCATTAATTTTGCTGAAATTTGAACTTGCAGCTCTTCTATTAACGTTTCATTAATTGAGATGCAAAAAATTTGTTAAAATGTATTTCTTCTTCGTTGTTTGTACGTTTGCGCGTAAACGCGTATACGCATATTTGAACGCATCCCAGACTCTTTTAAAAGCTATCAATACCTAAAATGCACACAACGATCAATCTTGATCTCATTTCCCTCATATTAGAAGCGTACAAAAAGAGGTATAAATACTAAAAATTTATTTATTTTTTTTTTTTGATCTTTCTAAGAATTTTTTCATTCTCACTCTTCACAAATAAATCATTGTTACTTCGCATTACATTGCTAACAATTCAGTTAGATTATGTCGATTATATGCGTATAGGAGTGATATTCCCCGAATTATGCATAGAATAAAGACGTAAGATATTTTTTGCGCAATTCACGTTGATTTTTCAAAATATAATTTATTTTGTGCAATGTATTTAATGAATTAATATGTACAAGAACGAAATAAATTCTTAAGTCGACTCTAATAACAATTTTGTAATATTGTAATATGCTCACAGCTTTCTGACTCTTATCATATCGGTCTTTACGACTTGGACATGCTCGTTCGTTCATTTACTTATTAATATAGCGCCTTTTTCGTTTATTGCTGGCTCTTCCACAAGCTGATCGATTCTTTTATTTTTCAAAGATCTGAAGGCTCATGCGCCGTCGCCTCATGTCAATTCCAATTGCCAATTTCATGGGAATGTATAGAGAGAACTGAAATTTTCCATATGTAGCTTTGAAAACGATATGCATAAATACTCTAATGCTCCAATTTAAAAAAAAATATATAAAATCCTATAAGAAAAACTCAAAAACTTTCAATATATTCTAATATAAAACTTGTGAAGTACGTGGAATATGTTTCAAAACTTATCTAATTGTAAACTCAGGATTAAATTGTTTCCAATTGGCATAACAATGCTCCTATATTAATGTATAACTATGATCAATGGTTAATATGAGTCCTAAGACGTGCTATATGCTCTTTGTTTAATTTTTTTAAGTTTCATGTAAAGGTTGCCTATAAATGAATTGTGAGAACCGTGAAAGTATCATGAACCGATGCACCGATAGTTAAACATAGCTATATAGCATTAGCTAGCCATTTAAGATGGCTGATGTCTTATAATAATAATCTTACTTTAATTATTTAAATGTGATTTTATTAAAACTAAAGTCGCTCAGTCTCCAAGATGCGAATTGACAACACAATAAGTGAACAGATTACAATACTTGGAACGTTAGAAAAAAGAATTACATTTAATATTCCTAGCGTCAAACAGCAAATACGAATAGATTGTCTTAAGCGCTTGCCAACTGCCTGTGCCAACTAATAATAAAACGTACATACCTATATACTTTACAGACATTTTAAGAATTACATACATTTTTTTTTTCAAAATGAGAGACTATTTTCTTGCAATGTGTAAATGTGCTATGATCTATAGTTGAATTTCATTAATTTCATCTCTCTGCGATGTCATGAGCTGTTTGCATCAACTAATGTCTTCGTATTGTCCTCATAAGCTCCAACTGGCGATCCAGAGCACGGTATATCTTCAATATCATGCAACGAAACGAAAAGAAATAAAATTTTTCAAACCAACTTCGGCGTTTTCTCCATACACATCCAACAATTTTTTCTTTGCTTGAAGAGCATTTTTACCTTTTCGTTAGAGAAAAAGTAGAAAGCGGCTGAAAATGCTGCTTTCGACTTTCCATATTTGATAGGGCATCAAATAACAACAATTACGCAGAATCAAACAAAGTTTTTGAAAAACAAGTCTTGCTTGGTGCATCAATTGCCAAAATATATAATGAGAATGTGACCTAAGTGGGAAAAGATAATACGGAAAAACATTCCGCACAACCTTATATATGCACTTTAAGAATTTGATAAAATGAACAATTTATATATGCAGTAAGTGCACTGAACCCTTTATAATGACCATCCAACAGTGTGGGATATTTTTTCCATTAGTTTATGTAACAGCAAAAATTCCATGAAGTTTAGCGTTTCCATTCACTTAAAAATTCACCAACACATTATAAATAACCTTTCATTATAAAGAATTAAAAACAAACAAAAAAAAATTTTCCGTCAAATACATTATTAGGCTGTATGCGCACGCTAAGTGGCAGCGGAAATAGAAATTTTAAAATTTGTTAAAATTGAAAGTTCGCCTAAAAGTTTTAAGAAGCTTAAGAGTCGTACTATATTTTTTTTTTATTTCTCAAAAACTTATTACGCTTTCTTGTGTGTTGAATCCATGATTCATTCATCACAAAAATATGCCAGTTATTTAAAATTTTCTTTTCTATTGTTTTACTTATTTTCCTGCAAAATTTTCACGCAAAAATTGCATTAAAATATCATTTTACAATTTTCATATCCATTTGTGTGAGTATGTTAAATTAGTTAAATATTTGCCAATGCGAACAGAAATATAAATAAAAATACAATACATTTATGTATGACTGACTATAACGTACATTATGTATATATAACATATATATATATATATAGATATGTTAATGTGTCGGCAAGTTAATTATAATCAGGCAAATAAATTTAAATGTTTAGTGAAACCACGGGCAAGTTTAACCGCAAACACTTTTTCTTTGCTTCCAGCAGATCAGGTTCAAAATTGATTAAATCGATTCAAGAGTTCGCTTGCAATAAGCCCCGAGTTCGAAAATAAAAAATCCTCTTCCGTTCATATGTTTTTTTATAATAATCTTGAATTAGTTCTTCTTTTTTATTTCTTTACTAATTGCACTTGCAGTACTTTTGTATACCATATTATGTGGTATGAGCGTGATGCGTTCCAAAAACACATTATAGCATAGTTGTTGTAGAATAGAATGCTTATCCGTTCATAGCCAAAACAAAAAATCCCGTTATAGATATACAAAGATTCGGCCAACGCCGAATATAATTTGCTTTTTTTTTTCTTCATTCATTTAGCTTTTCGTTTTTGAACGAATCTATTTAAGTAGCCAGATATCGAAGTAAGAGCGAATTTCATGTATGAACATTTGCTTTACATTGTTCCTCATCCTCGTTTTCTGTTTTCAAAAGTTTTTTTTTTAACACTGGCTTTCAAAGCTTTGTTGTTGTATTGTATAATAAACTAATTACGTACTCATCGTATGATATTTGCAGAGGTTTGCAGAGGAGGAAAGAAGGAAAAAAAAATTATAAATATGCATAGAAACGTGAAGAAAGTTCTGTACTTGTACTACCAAAAATCTGTTTTCAATTTGTCAGCCTATGAGACATCATCACACGACACATCCCTAAATTTGCATTCAATTCAAGCCGCAAATAGAAACCTTTTATTGTAGAATATCTTAAATTCATCGAAAAAAAAGTAGGCGCGGTGTACGTATAATGAATACGAAGGAAGCGAAATGCGGTTGACGGTCTTTTTTTAGGAGATTTTCATTTTTCAAGCGCCTGGTCATTTTGCAAGTCGATAGCATTAAAAACTCGGACATAAGGTCTACTTTGTTAACCAAAAGTGGGGTCGTGTTTACAAATTTCTTTAAAAAAATTAAAGAATTTATTAATACTTGTTTTCCCACACACGCACGCATATTGAAATGCCGAAAAAGAAGAAAAGTGAATTTTCAGTTTTTTTAAAAACAAGCTTCACGGGAATTCCTCCAAAACAAATCATTGTTCTTACTTAAGTTTTCTTGCTGACAACGCAACTGAATGCTTAAGTACAACGAATAAAAACTTTTGTAAACGTATGATCCAAAATCTAGTGACCTAAGAACTGATGAGAGATTTGTTTTTTTTTAAATACGATTCGGAAAAGGTGGCATTGATTTGAATTTTTTTAATTTTTGGGAAAAAATCGCTCAAATATTGCCCATGGAATCGGAAAATTTTAGTTTGGCGAGAAAATCTCACGACATTCCTTGCGAAGTCGGAGAATAGAGAGTAACGTAGCTACTGGTACAGGCTCTATCAAAAGACATGGTATGGCGAAAAATTGCAATTTGAAGAAATCTTTGTGTTAATTTTAATCTGAGTTGATTGGAAGTTGGCCTCTTCGTTCGGTCCATTTAGCAATGTAAGTAAATAAACAAACGAAGTACAAAATTTGAAAAAAAAATGGTTGAAAAAATTAAAATCTTTTAAACGAAAACCCTAAACTAAGTTGCAAAAATAAATTTCAAACCGAAAGAAGTCAATAAATACATTTACAAGTTTATCTTCAATGTAAGGGAAATGCAGTGATAAAAGTGATTAAATATCACGCAACAATCACAAAAAGCAATGGATCTCGTCATGCTATCCGTTTTGGCAATCATACATTTTCGTTCGTCGCCGTTAATTCCACATTTATTTATCCGTTTTCGTATTTCAATTAAACCCAATCGGATAGTTCGATAACGATAGAACTGTGAGAATCGGTTCTAGTCTCATTGGTGTACCAGAATCGCTTTCAAAATCTTTTCATTTCCAATTGTTTTTTATACTTACCAAGTCATCCAATGCATTCTAGAAAATTTATGAGAGACCTTGAAAGACCAATGCCAACAGTCCGCTTAGAGACAAAAAAATGAACTTGTTTGCAGTTTTGTACTGCGATAATTCGGAGGACAAAAATTCGTAATACAGGCTAGGCGTACCATCAGCATTGACGACATAGTGGTATTTATGATATGAAGCCCCGTAGTCAAAGATTTCAAACGTAACGTGCTAAGAGCTTCTCAAACTGAACAAATCAACGCTGACCACCTGATTGATAACAATCTGACGATGATAAAAATGGTATCTTTCGTAGGTAATCAAATGGGAGATGAGGTGATTTTTCCACACATTTCTAGAATATATTTTTGGCCAATGCATTTCACATAATTAATTTCTAATCGTTTTTTTTTTTTGCAATCATTTATTACTTTTGTCAAAAATTGTTTTTAAGCTCGTGCAAGGTGCTGCTAATAAACTTAGCACCGCGCAAAAATGAAAAAAAGTTTTTTTGCCAGGCCGTAGTTGAAGCTAAATAATACGCTCCGGGCCGCCAACTTGATTATGATAAATCTTCGGGAAATGAAAGCAGCAGAAAAACCGTTATTTGTTTAATTTTTATTTCAGTTGCCACGCATAGAATAAGGCTCAAGCTGTGTAAATTAAAGTATAGGTGTGAAAGTATAGGATGAACAAATATCATGCATATCACAAGCAATACTCGCATTACAGTCTAAATTATATCGCACATGCGGGAATACAACAATAGAGGAAATGTTGATTACAGTGTGATATCGAAGGATAATAGGATACCAATTGGGTAACGGCTAACCTGCTAGTGAGCTTTTAAACCCACAAGCACTGGCAATCCTTTGCAAAGTCGATGATAGAGCACTCCACGACGTGATAGTATATATAAAAAAGTGTCTTTCAAACAATAGGCTATAGGACTAGGAGGCTACCTAGCGTAAATAATTTTATGCTGCAATATCAGTACTCTGTCCTGTAGCATAGTTTTAAAGGCGACACCCAGAAATCGAAGTACGTATGCTGAGACGTGATGCAATATTTTTAAAGCGTATACAGCGTTGACAGCGATTTCAATGTCCGCATCACTACCACACAATTGGAAATAAGCTCACGCTTATACAAAAGGTAGAGGAAAAATTTTGACCAAGAGATCCCTTAGGTCCAGTGGTGTACCATAGGTATTAGCAGTAGCGCTAATGACATTATTTCCCCATGTTAACTTTATGTTCACATCAATACCAAGGTTTATAGCCGTATCAGTACGTGAAACCAGCTTACTATTTAAGGTAAATTAAAATTTAACTAGCAAAGACACCTACCATAGGCCTTAACAGAGCTCTGTAAACGCTCTGTTAAATATTTAAAATCAAGATGTAGTTGGATTTGGAGGCATACTCTGTCCAGATGAGGAAATGTAAAATATTTTTGTGGACACAGCACGAATCTATATGAAAATACCTGCTATTCCGTTATTATTTAAGACATACTGCTCCGCAACATTAGCAAACTGTGCATTTAATTTGCAAATTTGACATATCACAGGTTTTCCCACCTTTGAAACCCATCCAATCTATTATTTTCCAAATCTTCTTGCTCGTAGATGTATTTGCACATCTCTAGTCATCACAATTATATTTTGCTAACTCTGTAGTGTTGATAGAGCTGTGCGACCATGAAACATTTCCAACTCCTATGCACGCGAATACCGCTCTTCTGTTACTACTATTTTAATGTCATCATTGAACTATGGCGTGCCTCGTTTCATACGGCTACTCCGCTTTACCGGTACATACAGACTGAACAGAAATCTCGAAAATTTTAAGCTTAATGTCAACACTTTATGCGCCCCAGAAAACATTTCGTGTCATATTTTCCACCGCAGCTATGGGCCTTTCATTAGTAAAGTTAGTGAACTCGTGGTACGTGACGTTGGTCGTTGGCCTCATCATCATCATGCGTGGAAAACATGGGAGAACATAATTGATTATAAAGCGAGTCATTAACAGGATTATATGCAATAAAAAAATCGAAAAGCATTAGTCCTTTGAATAAAGTGCGTTGCTGTGAATGTGTTGCTAGGACTTAGGTCATCAGTGAGTGAATTTTCGGGCAGTAGGTTGCAATTAAATTCCCTGCAGATAATAATAAATACGTTCTCAATCTCAGCCAGTACCGCGCCAAAGTTCACATTACGGTGTAGTCGATAAGCAGAACTTTGAAAGATTTCGCACAGTTACCCTTCCAAAAATTTCAGAAATATTCAATAAAATCTAAAATGATCGCATGATGCCGCATGTCCAATAAACTCTACTATTTGTATTTTTTGTTTTGCCTGTCATAGAAAATTACAAAGTCTACATGCAAGAAGACAGTAAAGTGAGAGTGACCCATAGAGCCCATAGAGCCCATAGAGCCAAAAGTTCAAAAAATTGCCACAGCCGGTACAAAGTTTTCGCATCAATTTCGAATACCGGAATGCTACTATTTAGACGCTTTTGTCAAAATATTTTGAAAATTGAAATTTTTGCCGTATAATGACTTCTCAAAATGGGGCGACAAATCGAAACCATTTTCAATAGCGTTCATTCTTTGATCAAAGCACGTAAGTGCATCGAATTTTATCAAAATATCTCAAAAATCGCGACCTGTAGCTTGAACAGAAATTTACATGGATGTCCATCAGACGGACAGACGGACAGCCGAGCATACAGGCTTTATAAAATGTGGGGTCTATCTTAAGCGCTTCTGCGTGTTACATATGTTCGCATGAACTTAATATACCCCGTACCACAAATGGTGTAGGGCATAAAAAGAAAAACCGACATTATTTATCCAAACTATCGGTTTAAACACAATTTTAATCTAACATCTGTCATACCTGCAACTATTAGAAAATTTTGGTATTGCTGGGAGGACAGGCCTTCTATTTTTACCCTGCGTTATTTATACCTCCTTGGTAATAGCAAATTGTAACGTATTCAGTAACGCACAGCATCCAAAATAAATTTGGAGTTTAATAGCTTCTCTGCATAATCGACTATTTCACAGTGATATGATTAACAGAGCGTACTGGGCGACTGAGTTCAATTCAGTTTTGTAAATACAAAGGTATAAGGGTGAGAAACATTAAAAAGGGGAAATCCGTGCTTATATAGCTCAATAAGCCAAGTATGTAGCATTTTTGTAAGGTTAAGTGCTATTTTGATTTTATATTTAATATGAGTTCAACTGTCGTGCTGTGCTAGTTAACACAGTTTGAAACGTTTTCGAATTATAAAATGTTAAAAACAGGCAGAATTAAAATATATTTCAAGAAAAATTAACGTTACGGTAAACTGCTTGGCCTAAGCACAACTACAGGTAACTTATATTAATAGAGGAAATGGAGAAGAAACCTGCTGATGATTTAGTTAGATTCGTTTTTGGAGTTAGGCGTATGAGTTAAGATTAAGTTTATTAATCGGGAAATTAACAACTTTGGCACGTTGTGTTAAAACAGTTCGGCTCTCTTTCCTATTCTAGTTTTTAATATACAATCAATACATTTATAAAAATATATTTATATATGAGTACTAATAGCATGTTGCACGTGAGCATAGATACGGTTTCAAAATTAATATATAAACAAGTGAGAAAATTAAACTCGGTCGGGACCGAATCTTTTATACCCATTACCGTTATCTTAAGCAGTAAAAGAACAAAATTCTCATGCTATATTATACGGAGCGGGCACAGTTGATTTTTTTTGTATTTTCAAAATAAAAGTTTTTGTCGTAGAGGTATGTGGCCGTTGTAGGTGTGTGTCCTTTGAAAAGTCTATGCCAAATTCTTTCACAAATTTGTAGGCGATATTTTCATTTTTGGTAACGGGAGAATGTTTCCCACAAATACTACAAAGTTGCGCAAACAGACAGAATAGGCGGACATCTTTAGGTGCATTTCAAATTTGAAGCTGGCCCAGAATTTCTATACTTTATTGCATTTTTGAAGCTTGTTTCTGCTTTGAAAAAATAATTAAACTTTGATACACTATAATATTGGATAGACACGATCAATTTTTTCCATTTTTGTGCACAGATGCTAGAGCATCGTCCATAGAACATGCGTTCAAATTTTTGTACATTTATTTGCTATAGTTTATGAGGAATGAGCAAAAAACTAGTTTTTCATTTCCTTTGAAACACAGAGGTATTCTCAGTTTACGTGGTGCTGTGGGTGTGTCCTTCGACCGATTGGGCCCATTTTTTATACCAACCTGCATGTAAGAACTTGCAATGTTTTTGACGAATTTGATGTCGATAGCTTCATTTTTGCGGCCAACAGAATGTTTACAACAGACATTACATAGATGGACAGATGGATATGCTTAAATGGATTTAGAATTCGATGCTGGTCAAGAATATATATACTTTGTGGGGTCTCGGATGGTTCCTTGTGGGCGTTGCAAACGTCTTGACAAAATGAATATGCCCCTCATCCTTCGGCGATGGGTATAAAACGAATACAAAATAGATAGAAAATAGTTTTTTGCTTTTAGGACTCACTGTAAGCAGCCTTGGTACGCAATACTCTATAGCTTCGTCGACTTCTTATGAGTATGTCGGACATTTTCGATTCGACATTTACACTTCAAGTAGTCGAACCATAGACTTAAGAGGCAAACTTCTTTTGTCTTAACTTGCTTTATTACCGCACACATGTATATACATAAATTACATTACCGAAGGATGAGGGGTATACTGATTTTGTCAAAACGTTTACAACGTCCAGAAGGAAGCATTAGAGACCTCACGAAGAATATATGCTCAAGATCAGTATCAAATTCTAAACCGATTTGATCATGTCCGTCTGCCCGTTTGTGTAGAATCTGTTCTCAACATTCTCCTGTCCGTAAAAATGAACCTATCGTCTTCAAATTTGACAGAAACATTGGAAGTTGGTATTGAAACTGGACCAAATCGATTGAAAGGCACGCTCACAGTACAGTACAGTACGTAAACTGTTTTTTAAAAAGATTAACAAATTGGTTTCTTGTGCATTACTCATAAATTACAGCAGATAAATGTGCAAAAATGTGAACGTATATTCTATGAGTAATGTCGTAGCGTCTATGCAAAAACAGAAACAATTGACCACGCCTACCCTATATTACAGTGAATCAAAATTTAATTTTGTTTTCAATACCTTTATAACCCACAAAAACAAGCTTCATAAACCCCATAAAGTATATAAACTCTTCCAGTTCACTCTCTGCCAGTTTCAAATTCGGAATGCACCTAAGCATATCTGTCCATTTAACTGTCCATCTGTCTGTCTGCGCAAATGTGTAGTCTTTGTGCTAAACATTCTCGCCTTCGCAAAAATGAAGATATCGGTTACAAAGCTGCAAAACAGTTTGAAAATGGCCAATCTTTTCAAAGAAGAAGCCCAGAGCGCCCAGACGTTTTTGTAACAAAAACTGTGAATACCTTTCCGTATTTTTTGCTTGTTACTTCTAAAATACAACACATCGACTATGTAAATTTCCACTTTTATTCTAAAAGTAGAAATACTCAACCGCGCCCACCCAATAGTATGGAGTATGAAAATGTAGTTCTTTTCCTTTCTTTTAGAACCACGGTGGTGGGTATAAAAGATTCTGTCACGACCGAATATAATTTTCTTATTTATTTTTTCTTTAAAACTTTTCGTAAAAGTTTTCTTTTTCTTATAACACAATTGTTTGCGAACGCATTTCCTCACCAATTTCTAGCGTTGAAGTGCACTTTTCAAACTTTATACGGAGATTACATTTAGCAAATTTGCATTTATGGTTCCCATTTGCAAGACAAAAACAAATTTTATATGTGTATGCGCACAAGCACACAGGCACATGGGCAAAAAATATGATGTTTCTCGATTGTAATAGCACTGAAGATTGTGGCTGCATATCCAGACATAGCAAGCACAATAGCAAAGACAACAGACGGCCGCAATTAAAAGACGCCTAGTGTTCTACGCAGCGCAACAATGAACACAATAACAAAAGCAGCCCGTGTAACAATTGTAATGAAATCGAGCTTAGCTCCTACTAGAAGCAGCAAGTTTCAGTTTCATTTCGCTGTTGGACATGAACAGTTGTAGTCATCGTTTGAAGAGATTTACAAGTAAAAGACAAAAATACACAAAAAGAAAAAAAAAATAATAATAAATAAAATAATTAAAAATAATAAATATTGAATTAAAAAAAATTTATGCTGTTTAGGGAATTAATTCTAATTATGTAACGGCTTTTCTTCTAATTTCCCTCGCATATAGGCTACTGAAAATGTTTTATTTTTCATTGGAAAACTAATAAAATTTATTATTATTCCGAAAATCTCGTTTATTTTGCTAGTGAAGTGTATCTACAGGAAATGTCGCAATAATCGAAAGGCTAATAAACGGAGTGTAGAAATCGCAATAAAAATCATAGCAAAACATTGAAGAGGAAGTATCACATCTTTAAATCGAGTCTTTGATGGCCTAAAACCAGATCAAATCAATATATAAGTTTCGTTTTTCAGTTTCTATTCTTTGGTCTACAGATAAAAATTACAGAAAATTATTAGTCGGAAGAGTAAAATCAGTACAAAACTTAATATTTGTTCGAATAACTGTTGGGTCTTCGAACTATTTCGCTAAGCGCCGTAGCCGATAGAAATAACTTCCAGAATAAAATAAATTTTTTAAGTTAAAATCAAAAACTTAATCAAAGACTGAGTTTTCAAAGTAAAAGAGGTAAAGAAAGAAAATTTTAATCTTGCACTTTTTAACATCGCTCAGTCGCAAACGCCAAAACTTTTATTTACTATAGTATTCTTATCATTGACACTGTTACCTTATTCTTCGAGAATACGTAATGTACTGCACCAAAGATTGTAACTGCAGCTTGTGCCGAGAACTGCGAGGTTTTAAGCCGGCGAAACCAACTAAGCGCATTCCTCTTAATAGTTCATTGTTTGGTCGTTTCAATAATAATTTCATTTTAAAACGTCGAAATTCGAGTTCACTTAAAACATTTCAACCGCAATCGTTAAGATGTAGTGAAATGTGTCAACAACGCTGTGATGCCGGTCAATTGTATGACTTTTGTAAACGTCAAACTAAAACGCCGTCACCCACACCTATTACACAAGCACCATCCGCATCGCCATCGCCATCTCTGTCGCTACCACTGCCGCATAACAAGCTAGATAATATTAAACCTCCTGTATCGCTTAAGCCTAATCATAAGGTAGTCATTTATTTTGGCGATTCGTTGATCTTACGTGGCAAAAGTAATGTAATCAAATCGTCAATTAAAGATGAGGCAGATGCGGCAACCGTTGCCCCATTTAATAGTAGCCAATTACAAAATGTGTCAACAAGCGTTATAAAGCAACAACCGGATGAACTGCCGTCATTTATCGAGAGTGTGCAGAATGGTGTAATTAATATTAAAATAGAAGGCAACTATCAAACCGCATCAGCCTTGGTAGCAAAAGTAGCTAAGCCAACTCAGGCTGTGGTAGGTAAGCCGAGAGACTTGTTGGCACAGCAAGAATTAGAAGATGATGATGAAGATGAGGTCAACTATGAAGGCAGTTTGGTCAAACGGGAAAACATTAACTTCAATGCTTCCTGTGATTGGAGTTTTGTGCAAGGGTGGCGAGCACGGTAATTAATGTTTTTAAAACTAAAACTTGTTCCGCCGCGTCTACCCATTCTTTATCTTGTATGATTATTTTGATATAGAGTAACTTCTAAATTTTAGCATCTGGTCAATTCGAGTCTTTAAAAAATGTTTAAAAAGAGTCGCCTTGAGCTCTACGTCTAGTTGCTTTGATTGTTATTACGCGTATAAAACTGTTGTTGAAATTAACCTTTTTTTTTCATCCGTTAAATATGTAAATGATAAAGAGGTTTGCTTGTATAGTTTAAAATATAATTCCATTGTATGACAGCGACCGAGTATAAGATGTTTGTGAAAGCAAAGAAAAAAAGAAAATGAAAACTTTAAAATAAGTTTCAGTATAATCTGATTAGAATACAAGTTTTCTTTCTTACTTGATGACATTTTTTATGTTATATCTACGGGTGTGTGCTTTCTTTTGACTAATTACCTGTAATTTTTTCTTTGTTTTTTTGTAGGCCTATTGGTAACGTACGTCATGATATATCTGTTTTTAGCCCTCAGCAGACTAATACAACGCTATCATACGCTGCGTCAGCAGTAGGAGTTACTTCAGCGCCGATACACGGTGCTGGCACTGCAGTCCAATCATCTTCTGCAGATCTGTTTAGAACGGGACAGATACAAAATCCTGCTACGGCCACTCCTGCTCCAAGAATCTCCAAAGAATTGGCCCAAAGACCAGGAACGACAATTAGTTGTACCATAGCCAACGCGCCTTCAATATGCGTCAATTCTAATGGTAAACCTACTCATTTTGAAAATTTACCACAGAAAGTTTGTGGCAATAACACTAATATGGGCTCGAACAATCGTGAGAACTCTTCTGCCCCTATGCCACAAAGATCCGTTCCGGGCCCAACCCGACTTACTGTTCAAAGTATTCCAGTGAAATCTCAAGGGCCCATGTTAAGTGCTACTTTGAATCAATCGCCACACAACAGCATGTCTATGCGTATGGTTTCCGAAAAATCATCTTTAAGTTTCAGTACAACCAATGTTGGCATAACCACAGACTCCGGTTACTCGACGAATGTCGGTGTTCATTCCACCAAGTCTAATTTAACAACTCGGACACATCACCATGAATTCCATGCTTTAGAGCGAGTGCAAGAATGCAATAGTTCCTCCGATGAAAACCGATCCTCGGGGCATGCCAGCATGTCTGACACTGGAGGTCATGGTAGCTCTTCGCCAGGTGGAGGCATAACTTTAGGGCCGTTACCGGAGGATCGTTTAGCAGCCGGGGTAACGAATCGAAGTACACGTTCACGTACTAGCGCTAACCATTCCAGAACAAGACATCGTGCCACACCCGCCAAAGCTCCTTGGGGGGGTAATGGCTTGGAAGACATAAAGCTAGCGATACAGCAGTTAACTATGCGCTCTCAGACCAGTACTAGTACATATAGCAGTTTGAGTGCGGGTTCAGAAAGTTCAGAACCTGGGCGACGATTGGGTCGTTACGCTTCTTTGGAAACTGTAAATACAAATGTTACTAATGCAGACGAGTTCGTTTGGGTGGATTCTCATAATCGTTTAGTGGAATTGCAACATCCTCCCTGGAGTCAACAATGTATCCTAAATGTCATACGTAACGGACGGTGCAAAGATACAGCAAATCGGGTTTCGCCTGATGCAGTGTCACGATTAGCATATCTGCTTCAAAGAGCACTAGTTAGAATTTCAAGGGAAGTTCAACGTCTTTCTTCTAATCTTAGCTTGTGCTCTAAGCAAGAGGTTGCAGGTGCCTTTAAAATTGTACTTTGTCCGGCATTGGCGGACTCGTGCGTCAAAGCCTGCCTACGGGCGGCAGCCATGTTCGCTGTACCCGGAGATAGTGCTCTAAAACAAAGTAAATCATCAAGAGCCGGTTTACAATTACCAGTCGGTCGATTTCATCGATGGATGGCTGATGCTAGACTCGGGAAATTTATACATGAATATGCAGCCGTGTATCTATGTGCAGGCATTGAGAATTTACTTGAAGACATTTTGTTGCAAAGTTTTCCTGACGATTCATGTGCACAGTTAACAGCAGCTGCATTGGAACAATCGATTTCTGTGTCGGGAGATATGTGGGGTCTTTTACAACCATATGCTCACCTCAACGCTGGTCGCATAGCATCAGGAGCGTTAACAATGCCTCAGTGGGCCAGCCAGTCCTCGCTAGTTACCGGGACTCATCAAAGTTGTTCCTCTGGTAACAACAGTAATATAAGCTTAGAACCGTGCCTACTGACTACTTGCGTTGGAAGTATTAATGAGCTAAGAGATCTAACTTTAAGAGCTCAGCACAAGTTTCAGAATACTGCTGTTTCAAATGCCGCTTTATCTGCTTTATTTTATTTTATGAGATGTTCTCAATTGGAACATAGTGAATTTACAGGCCAACAAGCATCGGGAAGTAGCACAAGTGGCCCCAACAATGCACAAAACGTTCAAGAACTGTGTTATGAAAGAGCTTACGTAGTACTACCACCTTTAGTTGAATGGCTTAGGGTAGCGTCTGCTCACGCTGAATATCGTAATGCTATGATGATAGACAAGGATGATATAATGCAGGCAGCTCGGCTTCTATTACCTGGAGTGGATTGTCCTAATAGGCCTGTAAGTCATGACGAAGAATTGCCAACTAAAAAAACTCATTTTTGTTCACATGTGGGCGCCAGCATTAATGAAGACACTTTGGAGTTGGGAAAAAGAGCTACGGTCTTATTATCTTTCAAATTAATGTTAACTGGTAGAGCAGAGCTTTTAGCTCAAGCGTCCAATTTATTGCCCGCTACCACCCGATATGATACATTAAATCATGCCGGAATGACGGCATTAATGATTGCAAGCATAGCAAATGATGAGCTAGCAATACAAGCACTACTAGATGCCGGATGTGATCCAAACATTGAAGTGCCGACTATAGGAAATTCCAATTGCCCGGCTATACATCCGGACACGCAACACTGGACTGCGGTTACTTTCGCAGCAGCAAGAGCTAATTACTCAGCTTTGCGTATGCTCCTTGAAAGGGGAGGCAAAGTTGAAGGTGGAGCTCGTCAAAGTGAAGATAAACATACACTTACACCTCTGCAAGTCGCTTGCGGTATTGGCAATGTCGAAGTGGTGTCTTTATTATTAGCCCACGGTGCTAATGCATTCCTTTCCACGCAACAAAAGGACTCCATTAGCTTTGCAGGATCAGCCCAAAGAGGTTGTTATTGTGCAATATCGGTAGCTGCAGCGCATGGCCAGAGAGCCATACTAAGGAAGCTTTTGTCAACCCCCATGAACCCAGTATCCAAAGACGTATTATCATTGGAGGAAATGTTAGCCGAAGGCGAACCTAATAGCGCTCGCTCAAACGCTATTTCCGATCGTTTGTGCACCACCGATGTAACACCAACTCTCAATAAAACACAAATTAAAAGTTTGCAGGAAGCTATGTACCACAGTGCAGAAAATAACTACTTAGGTAAAACAGAAGGTTGGAATATTTAATCACAAATTTCTTACAGCTATTTACTTTGCCAGACATTACAATCGAGTTGAGAACGCTGGGAGTTCCGTGGAGTCTGCATTGTTGGATGCATGCTTTATCAGCGGCTCATGAATTGCGTTTAGACGCAGTGATAGATCAATTGCTGCAAGATTTTTTGCAAGTGTGCCCAGATGATTATAGTGCTCAGTTCGTTAGCGAGTGTCTACCATTGCTTTTTAATATATTCCGGTATAGTAAGAATGAGGGCACTACATTACTGTTGGCGGATATTTTTGCTACATGCTTTGGTTGGGAGCAAATTAAATCCATCAGAGAACTTCTTTTGCAACCGGCAAATAGTTCGCGGATTGATCCAAAATTCGTAAATAACTCCGAACTCAGTGATGTTACTTTCAGGTAAAATGTTATAATGCTAAGCCCTTCACAGACTCTGTTGAACATAGGCCACATTTTTTTTCTTGCTTCAGGGTTGAAGGAAAAATATTCTATGGTCATAAAATTGTATTAGTTACTGCATCACCGCGTTTCCAAAATATGCTTAGCTGCAAGTTAAGTGAAGGTACCACGCCAACTGTTCAAATCAATGACATACGTTATCCTATCTTTCAACTGGTTATGCAGTATTTATATAGTGGTGGTTGCAATTCTTTGGAGGTCTCTAAGGGAGATGTCCTGGAGCTTATGGCAGCGGCTAGTTTCTTCCAATTAGATGGACTTCTGCGTTATACCGAAGCAAGATGTTCAGAAATGATTGACATTGACAATGTCGTGGCCATGTACATACACGCCAAGGTAGCGAAAATGAATTATAATTGAATGAATACACATTGCACCCTTACTTTATAATCATAGGTTTACAATGCCATCAAATTGCTGGAGTTTTGTCAAGGCTTTCTGCTGCAGAACATGGTCGCATTATTAACTTACGATGATTCTGTGAAGAGACTATTGTTCGCCAAGAAAATACCTAATCACGATGTACTATCGGGTCTGTTACAAACTCTTCAACAACGAATTAAAGAACGCAAATCCATAGGAGTGGGTAACCTTCGTCAGCAACTGACTTCACCACCAGCAACGAATGGATTAACCATTTCATCGGTGCAAAACTCCTCGGCATCAAACACTAGCATCGCCAGTACCTTAGGGGCTCTTAAAAAGTGAAACGGTTTTAAACGAGACACAGTTATAATGTAAAGTATTAGTTATCGAAGTGTAAGTTAGCTTAATGAGTGTCTAGTGCTTACGTTTATTTATTTTCAATCGTTTATTATCATCTATATATAACATTTTCAATTTTTATATTGAAAACAATTGTAATTCCATTTAAAGGACGCCGATTAAAATGTTAATTAATCATCAGCAAATTTCCTGCTAGACATTTAAATATACATGTGCCGTATATAGGTACGTCAGAAAGAGGTCAACTCTAATTTAGTTAATTTTAGAAGAAGTAAACAAACAAAAAATAATAAACGTTTCTTGTAATATACTATTTAAACTTCATCGTCATTAATTTCGTCAAAATTATCAGTAGGAGGCGCGGGACGTTCGCTATTCTCTTTGGCAGACACGGAAATCGTTTCAGGTATATTGCTGCCTACCGGCACAAAACCGCGATTATCCGCTTTGTAGTTAACCGTTACTTCCTCGCCATCCGCATTAATAAATGAATAGGCTCCACTAATTTCCAAGTAAGCCTCTTTGGTGCCAGGATTTTTCACGACGGCGGTCTCTTCACGAAAAGTGCCATCAGCTCCACGATAATGGAAACTATACGAACCATCCGGCTTGTGTTGTGAATCTGATTCGAGAATTTTAACTACTTTTGATTCTTTTGTTGGAAGCTTAGTTTTTTTTAAGGCCACATTATCAACTAATTCCACTAACTCATCGACAGCGCCAGGATTATTTTCGTTCACTGGAGCGGCACATGTCACGCTCATACAAATTAGCAAACACAGCTATTAAGAAAATCATTAGGAATCCAAAGTCTCACAATTGGATTGTTATCGAACTACTCACGTATTTCATTCTGTTTTACAATAAGTTTAATCAACAACTTCTCAAAGTCAATTAACGAAACACATTGGTCGATGTTTAGGATTTGGCCATAATTTTTATACCTTTTTTTGCTTCACGTTTTATTTTTTCATTTTTTTTTTTTTCTAAATTTGTAAAAGTTTATTAGCTTTTAACGAAAATTTCGCATGCTTATCAACTTGACAGGTTTTTGGTGGGAACACATCACTTATTTTTAGTGACATTAAGCCGGTTTTCGCTCTCTTTTTGTACAGTATTCGACAAGCTGTACGAGAAGGGATATATAATTAACCCATTAAAAACAGTGTTATTAATTTGAAATAAAAAAAGGAAAAATTAATTTTTAAAATCATATAAATGAATATCGAGTATAGTCAAAATATAACACTTCGTGAAGTTTCGTTAGCGATCCGTTGCCTTTAAGATAGCTAGAGGAAAACAATTCGTGAAATTATAAGGAAGATTGAAAAATTTGAATATACAATACGAAAGTTTACCCACCACCTCGCGCGATTTGATGTTTCCTTTGAATTTTACAGTAGTCAGGCTCACAACAATTGTCACCAAAACATATGCCACTTAAAAAAGATTTTGAATTATTTTTAACTTAAACGAATGTACCTTTTATTCATGTGTACTTTGCGTTCAATAAAATAAATTGATTTTAATTAAGTCATAATAGGATATCTGCTATCTTTCAAACACACTTACTAACAACGCTTGTTATTTCTTGAAATCTGTTACAAGGTAAATAATCTTACAAATGTCTTCTTACACTATATATACATATATACGTATTTTATGGCATACATATTGCTGTTTCATATCATTTTCGTTTAAGCAAAAAAATTTACTTATAGTTTTGAGAAATTTTTAGTGGCACCATTATACATATCACGTTATAAGAAGGGAGCACGGCCGATATTAATTAAAGAACGTTGACTGAAAAACTTATTCATAATCACGCATAGATATCCTATATTCTCCATATTCTCTCTATGATAGAAAGCTTAAGCTGCAGTAAAGCAGAATATTGAACATTTTCTACAGATATTGCCACAGTGTGTAGTTAGGATTCGTGTGTAATTTCGATACGTAACGATTGATTTTCTTCAAGCACATCTTATTACTAAGGAAAATATTTGTTATAAAACACTTAGTAATAAGTGTTTACATTTATTACATTTAACAAAATATATCCGAAAACGAAGAAGAAAATAGACTAATAGTAACAATAATAATAATAACAAATAAAAAATTATATTCGGCTGCAATTGAAAATTTTATTTCCACCACACTCATCCTAAAAATGGCTCAGAAAATCTAGAAAACTAAATTTCTATACTCTGCTAATATATGGGATGAGCGAGGATGATTTTTCCCCTTTTTGTAAAATATGGGTAGAAATTTTTATCATATATCTCTGGTAGTTTGCGAATAATTAACATAAAAATTAAATAATAGAGGCGTTCTCTATTTATGTTGCGCTTTGGGCGTATCCTTCGATCGATGTGGGCAACTTTTAGTAGCCACCCTGCTTGCAAGAACTTCTAATGATTTTGCCAAAATTGCTAGTTATCTCTTCATTTTTGCGAACGGGAGAATGTTTATTATTGGTATTAGACAGAGAGTCAGACGGCGGATGGGCAGATTGTCATGATTAATTCGACGCAGAATTTCATGCTCCATGCATTTTTCTTTTGTTTATTTATGATTGCTTAAAATTCAGTCACAAAATTATAACTTACACCAATTTCAAGAATAATTAATAAACAGCATACAATCTTTTTATAGGAGGAAAGAATACTGAAACTTGTAAGCAAGGAATTAAAAAACTTAAATTAATACATTAAAGCATATAAACCCTGCATAACATAAAGCGAACTATTAGCAGGGAGCAATCGTGGGATCTTAAAAGAAGATTCACTCACAATGAAAATAAACTCAGTGCTTAGATACATATAATCAAGTCTACATTGGACTAGCTTTCATTCGTCTGACCGGCCGAGCAGGCGAAGGATCTAGACTAACAACTCACTGGCCGTGGATTCAAACCTCAAGTTCGATAGAGTTTTTAGTAAATCCGATAGTCTTAGATGCTGATACTTTAAGACTTTAGTCTTAGAATTTATTTCTTTGGCTAAATTAACAATAATAATAGGTTAGCTTTCTTAGCAGTAAAAATAAAACTTCTAAAAATACTTAAATGAAACTAAGAAAAATTGCCTCTACGCATATTACATATAATGAGCATTATATAAGATTATGAATAATTGTTAGGTGGCCTTTTCATCAGGTTAGTTCCCGAGAAGTTTTCTTTTAACAACATTATCGAACTCTGTCAAGGAGAACTGATGACATGAATCGTTATAGTTCTTACATATGTCGGTAAACGTGAATAGAGCTCATAATTTGTACGACATTGGGGTAGTCTAATTAGCGTATAGTATGTTGAGGCCCTTACCGAAGCATTGAAATCAATCTCGTTCAGTAAGAATGTTGATGCTATCTCCCCGTCCATAAGATTTTTAGCCTCAATCTGTTTTTCGCTAGAGACGGTAGATGAGTTAAAAATAAACAGAACCTTGTGTTTGAGCCCCATCCAGGATTATACGAATAGGAGGAGAAATTGTTTTTGCATTTATCTAAAGTTTTCAGAGTAGAAAGAGTAGACAGGAGACCAAACTACCGCAACATATTCTAAGCATGATTTCAATAATGGCATAAACAACTCTTTGGTTATATATGGACCACCAAATTCCGTAAATCATCGTTTAAGACGTTCTCGCTTTGGCAATAATGAACTCCATATATAGGTTAAAGGATATTTGGGCATCAAATATTACGGCTATGTAATAGATTGATGAAACGGTCTCTCATAATCAGGTGATCACAAAATAAAATAAGGCAAACTTTTTTCAACAATTCTTATGAAGTGCCATCATTTGCATTTGGCTGTATTAAGAGTCATGTCGTTTACTTCCTACCATTTAACCACTACTGAAAGTAAATTCGACTTGAATGACTCCAATAGAACAGTTTCAGATGATCCGCATACATTAGCATGTGAGTATCATTTACAAGAGATGGAGCGTCATCTACGAACGGAATAAAAAAAGGGGGAACAAGTGACTACCCCGGACAACACCTAGTCTAAAAACAATTAATAATAATAATAATTATAAGAATAATAATAATGCTTAGAGTAATAATAATAGTGCTAATAGTACACTTTTCAGGTACTTCGAATAACTTCACATTAAGGTTTGGGGGCTTAAAATTAAAAAATCAGATATGCCTTATAATATAGCCGTCAAAGAAAGCTTCAGCATAAGAAAAGTACGCCTGCCTTCATATACCTTCGCATATGTAGGGATCAAACAAAAATGTATTCTTAGTTCTTATTGAAAACACTTCTGTCTGAAGAAAACAGGTTCAATTCCCACAATTGATTGTTTTAATTTGACATTATTTATCAATTAAATGCGCAAAATATGACATGCCAAGCATTCGTTAATAACAAAATGCAAATAAATTTCGGGATAAGTCAATTTTATAACTTTTAAAAAAACACATGATATCGTCGACACTAACAATAACACTGGCATGCAATTTATTTATTTTATTTACTTACACATGAAACTCAACTAAGACAAATTAACAGTCGAATTCAATTGACTCTTATAAGTAAATCTTATAGAATTTAATATTAAAAACTAATACGAAGTATATAAGAAGAAGTAAGTAAGTAAGTTGTTTTATTTTATACCCATATTTCGATAGTATTATCGAGAAACAATTAATCGCGGTGTCTACCACATTCATTTTAAAATGAACCCATTTCTAGGCAGAAAATATATCTTCACTTGAGGAGTGTACAAAGTAGTTTTAAACGTTTTGTCTTGTTCGCCTTATGATAAATAAGCATTAAACGTCAAAACCTTCCATTTTTGAACCTAGAGAGTAAAGTGAGACACCAGCAAAGCAAATGTGGAAAGTTTCAGCCTTCTAACATTAATAATTTCCGAGTAACGAGCAAAAATCCAGATATTTTTGTTCAAAAAAACTGAATTGCATTCAGTTTACGCTCCATTGCGCGCTTGTGCTCTACATAATTTGGCCCATTTTGAATACTAACCTGCGTGCAGACGCTTCCAGCGTTTCTATTAAATTTGAAGTCGATATATTCATTTTTCCGACCAGGAGAGTGGCAACAACATACACCATACAGACACACAGACGAACGGACATGGCTAAATCAACTCAAAATTTCACGCAGATCAAGAATTTATATACTTTATAGAGTTTCTGAACCTTCCTTTTGGGTGTTACATATATTTTGGAAAAAAAAACAAATGAAGTGTACCCCCATCTTACAGTGATGGTTATAAAAAATAATAATAATAATTAAATAATAATCCATGTATAAATAAATAAGAAGGATAGAAAAAAAAGAAAAAAAGCATGTACATAACTAGCACATAGGCACACTCAACACCAGTACAGAATCAAATTGCAAGTGAAGTCCTCGGCCATCGCAAACATGCAGAAGTTCGGCAACCGATACAGTAAACAACACCAATTCATTTTCGAATTATAATGAGATATTAAAATTAAAAGTTAGTTTAAATACGACATAGGCAAACCGCGAGCATTAAGCAAAGTTCTTTTGATAGACTTTAAAGAGGCCGATATTGAGATTAAGTGATAGACATCATTTAGGTTTCTGCAGATAACTCTAAACGGGTTAAACAGCTCGTAATTACATTTACATTGACTCAGCTTAATGAACATAAAGTGCCTAGAGAAGCGGCTAGGCACATTGAAGCTTATCTCACCAAATAATGTGGAATGAAATCGATAGTACTATTAATTAACTTAATTAAGAAGGAGACACCAAGAATACAAGCGGGTCCCAACCCAAATTCCTAAGGGCAAACAACACGAATTGATTATGAATTTTTGATGCAATTGAATCTACATAACCCCTATAGGAAGAAGACCACCCAACAGAGGCATGCTCAAGTATTAATCTAACTAAGCACATGTATGGCCTTTTTATAATGTAAGGAGCCCTCAGCTCTTTGGACCACCTCTTAATGAAACCAAGCGCGGACCTAACTTTACTTAAAGAGAGCTCAGTGTGCAAATTAAACCGTAATCTTTGGTCGAACAGAATCCCTAAATCGATGAACGAATCTACGTTTTCTAACTTGTGTGAATCGATGAAATACTCAGTATTGAATGAGTTCCCCCTTGAGAAAGAAAGCTTTTTGCATTTTTTTACATGTAATTCCATAATATTTAACGAGCATCATGGCTCCAAACTATTTAAGTCAATTTGAAACTGATAGGATTGCGATGCCAAGGAGAAGGGACAAAACAGTTTAACATCGTCAGCGTACATTAAGACATGCCTGGATTTAATCACCGAGAGGAGATCATTAGTGTCTGGATTAAGTAAAACAGATCCTAAGTGGCCGCCTTGAGGGACGCCAAACGTCACGGGAAATTCATTCGAGATGATGAAGTTAAACAAAATCTTGAATGATTTCTTATGCAGATAAAAACTTATCCGTTTCACTAAGTACAAAGGGAAATCCGAAGCTTGGCATTTGAAGATCAATAAGTTATGGTTAATTAAGTCAAACGCTTTCAAACTAAAATCGGTATTTACGACATGCGCGTGAAAGCCACTAGAAAAAGTCTTGAAAACTTGGCAAGTAAACTCTAAAAGATTCGTAACGGATGATCTTCCTTCCAGAAGGTCGTGCTGGAGTGGAGAAATATAAGATTTAAAAGCAAAAGCTAAATGCTGAGTAACAATTCGATCAATCAATGTAGGTAGAAAACTCAACTTGGCGATGCCTCTACAGTTCCCAACGTGATGTCTATTTCCACATTTGTGAATTGTAATGAGGAAAATAGTCTTCCAACAGAAAGGGAATATGCTTGATTTCAAGGATTGATTAAAAATCATTGAAATAACTTAGAGCTAAGTGGTCGTTTCAAGTATACATGATGGAACCCCATCAGGTCCAGGCGCCGAACTATATTTTAGAGACCTTAAACCATCCAAAACATCATTTGCTGAAATGACCAATTTGGGAATCAAAACCAAACTAAATATCGGATACCGATAATTGACAGTTGAATCGGAATAAGCCACTGAAAAATTTCGTTGGAAGTATTTAGTAAAAAGATTCGAGGTTTCAATATCATTAGAGGACTCAGAGCCATTGAAAGAAACATACGAGAGGTATAGGGAGACTTTTCTTGTGGAGTTGATAAGCTTAAAAAACATGACAACCAGGGAGGATTTTATCAACTGAATGTATCTGCAATAACATTTGTGGTTGAGGTAAATAAATCTATACCTTGATGCAGAATAGGCAAAAAAATAGTCGTAAGCTTAACCACTTTTCAAAAATTTTTTGAAAAGTTTGTTTTTTCTATTGTTGTAATATTTAATTGTCTCATTGAATCATGGCAGACACCTGTTTCGAGGGCGAGGTTGTTTGATCGGAACGGATGGAGAAATAGCTAGGCTTAACACATTATAGAATGAAGACAGTAAGGTTTCAATATTTCCAACAGAGAAATTAAACACAATGTGCGAAAGATGAGGGTTAAGCAGTAAAATTTTACTTTTGTTCAAATCGTAATATTTGTTGGGGAAAGTTGGATTTGGCACGTTAAAGTAGTTCAAGGGACCACCATGCCTGTAAAGAAAGAATATAAAAATTGCTGGATGTAGCAGATCCTCAGGTAAAGTAAAAGGTGGACAGCAATTGACAACTATTTACAACAAGAAATTGACAAAGCAAAATTCTAGCAGTCTGCCATTGCAATTAGGAGTACAGTTATAGTGAAGTAAATTACGATCAAATAATTCATTGAAAGATCGTACAGCCAGAATTATCACTACAACACCAAGTTGCAAAATGAAGTCCCCCAACGCTATGACTATATAAGTAGATTTAGACTGTTCGACCTCATCACAAATTAGGGCAGCAAGTTTCTTATAAATAGAGATAATATTCGCATTTGGGGTGTTATAGGAGCAAGTTACCTATAACTGTTTATTGGCAATTATCGGCCGAATGGCAATAAATTCAACGTCGGGAGAAGTAAGAATTCAATGCAATGAATTCAACTATATCTGAGTACCCATTTCTGATGCATGAACTCACCTTTTCCATATGCTTCGATATGCTTCCATAGGCCAATGGCGATTACAAAAGGAAGGAAGAGTATACGCTTGATACTCTTTTCAATTCTCTGATACGGTAAGAACAAGTAATAGCAACAAGGAAGAGGTAAAGAGTGCATGTCATGTTGGACACAACTGACTTGCGTGAAAACGGCTAAACAAAATAATCAATTAGAAAACACGTTAAATGTATGAAAGCAATATATGCAATATATTTTCTATTCTTTTTACTTTTTGTTCACTTCTCTTATTTTATTGTTGTTTATAAAAATCGAACCGGGCTATTTTTACTGCAACTTAATGTATACATTAAATGAAATATTTACGGAAACGAACAAAATACAATTTTTAAATATGTTACTAAGGCTCATGCAAATGAACATATTCCAGAACATATTTCATTGTATGTTCGTATGTATGTACTTAACAATAAAATCGGTGGAATATGATTTAGCAGATGTCTTATAAAGACAAGTATATAGGCGTAGCAAACGCTTAGCTGCCTTTCCGTATATACTTTGCTTTCTCATTTCTCTTTCTATGTACATATATATATATATATATATATATTTATAAAAGAAGGGGAAACATTGTTATTGTTTTTTTTTGTTCTATTTTTGCTTTTAGAAAATAACGGAATATTTTATGTTTCCTGTTTACATGCAAGTATGTGCATACATACATGTGTAGATAAAACAAAATTTGTATAAACATGAAAAGATTTCACGAAGATGCTCCGTTCTGAAACTTTGTAATCGCCATTTGATCCGCATCGGAGGGAAAGAACGCGAAAATCTTTTCTACAGATGATGTAAAGAACTTTGACGTCAATAATATATATATATATATATATATATATATATATATATTTTTTTTTTTTTTTTTTTTTTTTTTGAATAGTATACACAAAGTACACTGAGCTACACTGATTTATTTTCAAATGAAATTTCAATGCTTTTTAAATTATTCCTCGTCTGACAGAGCTTCGAATAGCAGTTCTTTTTAATGATATCACCATAATATACGATAACGATGTATCTTTCTATATTATCCAAGGTCTAAGATTTCCAAAACTTAACCTAACGTAACGGCTTACTTATCTTCTCACCGCCACACGAGGTTTTTCAATAAAAATAACGTAATTTCTTCTTGTCATTGTTGCCATAGTTTAAATATAAAGATCGTTCTGCTTTTTCCCCAATTTAACCATGCAAACATATATGCCTCAATAGCGTCAAGAAGGTATTCAAAAATTTTTATCGTAATAATCGTTCCTATTTTGTAAGTTTTCGTAAATTTTGCTATGCGAATCGTCTCGTCTACGCCGGTAACTTGTTTGGAAAGATCTACTGATCGGCTTATTAATCAATTCTTTTAAGACCTGAATTGAAAAACATTGATCTAAACAATCTCTGGTTTCAATAAAACAGGGCTACGTGCCACACCGCCTCTCAAACAAGCAATTTTTCGGTGATGCAACTATTTTAAGAGTTTCCAACATCGAATAATTTTGATCTTGACTTCTTACGAAGTCATTTAAAGCCGTTGTCTTAAGTAAAGCGCTCGAACGTTGAGTTCATCGAGTTCGTCCCTACAAGAAATGTCAGCTTGGCCTTTGGAATGATGTTCTCTCTAGAATTTATTTGCATCGAATATATAGTTCAGTATAAAACTTTTTTTTGTTCTAATCAATTTTTTCAATGTTCGTCGTTTGTCTTCTTTTTTTTGCTCATTAAATCGCTCTTCAAAACGACAAGAGAATTATTAATTATTGAGTAAAATAAGTACATATATAGACAGGGATATGCATACGCAGATGCGTAAATGAGCTCATTTATAAAAATTTGGAATTCTATGTAATTGAATTTAAAAATAGCGTGAGATGTCTTGAAGTGCATCCAAAGGCAAAATGAACTCAATTTAAAACAAATCAATCAGGTGGATCACAAACCGTTGTGTGCTGCAATTGGTTCGACTCAAGTTATGCCAAAACTGGACACTTAAAAGTGTAAATCCACCCTCGTCAGTGCGTAAATGGTTTATGCCGCAATAATTTGGGTGCACGGAATAATGTAAAGGAAGTAACTTCTGACTTCTGATAACTTCTGATAGCTTTGAAGGAGTTTAAAAATTGCACCAGCCTACAAGCAATTACAGTCGTGCTGGCAGACAAATTACCAATGAAAGCAACAGGGTATATGCTTTCAAACCTACCACCTGTCGCAAAATGGTGTTGGGGCTGCAATGTTGAAGGCAAAGTCATTTGAAAGGGGGATGGCTGTATATGTTAGCCCCAAATATTGTAAAACATTAAGAAAGAAAATAAACACGCAAATTTATTAGTAATTATGGCCTATCATTGCTGATTACGCAAATGTGTTCGATGCGCTTACTTGAGTAAATTCGAAAAACAACTTGTGGAGATCGCCAGTAGGTACATTAATACAAAATAGAAAGGAATGATGTTGGACAATGTAGAAAGCTGGAGATAATGAACAATCCACTTAGGAAACAAGACATAAACGTAGACGAGTGTGGAATGCGTACTCAAGCGCGTCTAAAAATAAGAGACAATGAGGCCCTAGACCCGTGGTAAGTATAATTTCGAGGTAATTTATCCTTAATTTATAAATTAATTTGTATCGTTATGTTAATTATGGGAAAAAACGCGAATACACACACACATCCCAGGCACAATGATATATGGCTAAAATACACTTAAAAGTTAATAATATACCTAACTTGAGCTTCTTTCTTTTATTCAAAATTTGTGAAAATTAGTTTTGACATATCGCATTTCAATCAATAAGTTATTTATCCGCAAACAATCTCGTAAAGAAAGATTTTTACAGCTTGTTGCCCAGTTTTGGAGAATATAGTCAGCAGACTGAGAGATACAGTAAAACATGACATGCTAGTATAGAGTAAGTAGAGGAAGATTTTAATACAGTACAGTACGAACTTGACGAAGATACTTTGCCCTGCGATGAAGCAACCATTGAGATCGGCTTTTGTATTATGACTTATTCTTCTCTTACTTCTTCTTTCATCTCAATTCAAAGAAAGACACTACCCAAGCCCGTCCAAGCAGGCTCACGACTTCCAGACATATTCACATTCCCATTCTAAGTGTATGATAAAAAAAAAAGTTAAAGAAAAGAAGAAACTTTTGCACTCAACACTTTTTCTTACAAAAAAAAAATCAATTTCGAAACTTTATGTCTTATAGCCGCAGCTGCCTTTTGCCATTTTGATACAGATACTCCACAATCACCTGCAGCATATACGTGGGAATTTTTATTTTTGCATTTGTCGTAGTTTATGAGCAACGAGCAAAATGCCAATTTTTTTGTTGTTTTTGAAAACGGACGCGTTGTAATGCAGTCGTGCTCTTTGGCCGACTTCACCCATTTTTAATGCCACACATTGTTGCCACATTTGAACTACATCCTAATTTTTGTGATTGAAAGAATTAGGGTTAGACAAGCATATAGACGGATGCATGAACAAACATGCCTAAATCAACCTAGAATTTGATATTGATCAGGAATATACATGTACCTTCAACGGGGCTTTACACCTCCCTTCTCGTGTTGCAGACGTTTTGATAAAATGAATAAAATCTCATTCTTCGGCGGCGGGTATAAAAGCGAAAACTTTACGATGTGCATCTAAATTTTTTTCATGGTGAGAAAAACCTCTTTATTTGCTACTTTTAATCTTTTTGCATTGCCGAAGAACTACTAGCAAAACAAACGCGTATTAATCTAAATATTCAATACTCAAGTCATACTCAAATATCATATAAAACATTCCAATTAAAGTAGGAACGCGGGACAATGAGAAAATCAAAAGAAAAATTCTGTATTCAAAAGCAATAATAATAAAAACTTTCATATTTTTTCCTTTTTTTTTCTCGAATATTATTGAAAATTAACAAACAAATAAAAAGGAAAAACATACTGAATTCAAACGGAAAGTTAATCCGTTTATATAAAATAAAGCAGAACAAAAATTTTTAATATAAAAGCACATGCTTGCATATATATATATATATATATATAAATATATTTATATATATATATATTTATATATATATATATATACATATATATATA
>KK502535.1:131839-151154 GCA_000688735.1 Glossina austeni | reverse complement strand
TATATATATATATTTATATATATATATTTATATATATATATATATATATAAATATATATATATGGCTCTGTTATGCGTATGCTTGTACGGCAAACACACATGTTCAGTAATAGCCCAAACAATTCCTATAAAGCAACTAATTGGCACTTGACCAAAAGTTTTGCTTTTGCATATGGAACACAAGCAGAAAAAGTGGCGTAAGTATTGATACGCATAAACTGCGTATTTGCATTATAATTACCATATTTTCATAATTATACACAAAAAAAGGCCAATTTCTTATATATATTCAGGTTCTAATAACCATCTGTGGTTTCGCTTTAAATATTTCCCATGAAAATATTACCAAAATATTATTTCGTTATTTTTTTTATTTTTTTGTATATTCAGAGAAGATTACACTCGCGTCTAAATTGTTTAGCATATCTTGCTTTATTTGCGGGCATTCTCTATACAGTATGCCGCACCGGGGTCTATCGCCGTATTTGTGGTCTTGAACTTTTCAATTCACTCGTACGCTTTACTTGCGTGATCTTCATCGTTATGTCACATTTACTTTCTTCTCAAAATATTTTTTTTATATTCAAATTTCCGTTATGGATTTATTTCATTTAGATCGTTGTTTTCCTATCAACATTAAATAAAAGGTCTTTTATCATTACAAACGAAAGCTATTTAATGAACAGGTGAATGCTGACGAGCGCATATAATTTGATTGGTTTTAGGTTTTTCTAAATCAGTTCCGTACCAGCTTAATTCAGTATTTGAATTACTTCACTTTTTCGCACAAAAAAGAAAAACAAAAGAAAATTCTTTCATTTGTAAACTCAAAAATTTTATTTATTTGAGAATCGTTGAATTTTGATTTATATTCTTGTCCTAATAGAAAGCGATTAGATTGTTTAAGTTTTAACTATCTCTTCGGTTATTCCACACAACATGCATGCGTATGCTAAGTTCACCTGAATTTTCAGCTTTTACACTTTGATCGCGATTGGTTAGACAAAAAAAAGAAGTCCAATGTAATTTTTGCTTATTCGAAGATATGCACTTCGTTGAAAAAGTTTCCAGTTTATACGTCTTTTTCCCTCTCCTGTCGACGCAAAATTAAGCGGCAGTAAGCGGAAAAAGACAAATCAACTAGAACTTAACTTAGATCATTGCCGTCTGAAAAGGCTGCAAAATATTACGAAAAAAATCATTATTTTCATGTACATTCTGTGCTTAAAGCGATAAAGCGATAAAGGTCGATTGAAAATAAAGCCTTCGAATACATCGTGTTATAGCTATTACCAGAGATAGAAATTGTGTCAATTTTTCCATGTTATTTGTAATGCAAGAGAAAGCCTCCAAGCGTCAGTGTTGGAGTCTTTTAGCGGAGGGGAGGCACGACTTAATTTTTGTCAGTTTTCTTCTTTGAGTTTGTGCTAACATTTGTCCCAGTTGAGATTATCATAATACTTCATAAAATTTCATGCTCAGCCAGCTATCATTGATAGGAAACGCAATGGTTGAGAACCTTCTCAAAAAGAAGAAGCTGATGATGACACGGATTTATCAATTATCCTCTATTTCTAGGAAGTAGGCGTGCTGCTGACCACGCTTCTTTCGGAACAAATTGAAATAATAGCATATTGTCGACGTGAATTGTAACGACACACCGCAATATTGCGCGTAGGGCGTGAAAGCGTTCATCTATTAGTAAAAAAGTTCGGCAAGGGGCTCGTAAAACGAAATATATGTTAATCGATTCGCAAAAATTGTCAAATTTATGAAAAGATTAGGTTTCCACTAAGTGCCAATAAAAAAAAAAAAAACAACCGCAATGAGTTGATAAAGTTTGGCCATTCAACTCGACATACGACGTTTATTTCAGAAAACAAACATAAATCCGTTACAAACGGCATAATGAACCCAGTGTATGCATTAGTTTAGACAACGAGTTTGAAGGGACTACGGCAAAAAAAAAATCACGATCCGCACAATAAAATAAAAAGGTATGATGCGAATACGCTTAGTTAAGATGATGTTTTTCATGCAAATTCATTCATTAAGATATTTGGCGCCAAATGTGATTAGAGATATTTTGTGATCATCGCACATACGTATCTATGTATCTATGTTTACACATATGTATGCGTTTTGCCTGACTACACTTGGCAGCATTTCATCATGATCATCATTATCATCGTCGTCAGAGAACGGAAAATTTCTTATCAATGAAAATCTGCACGCACACAAGGACAAACAAAATTCATACCGTAATTTATTCATATACATGTGTATACATGCATATATATTTTAAGTTTTTTGTGAAGTTATATTTTCCACATAATATTTATGAACATATATACATATATATATATATATATAATTTCCTTCCTAGATAAAATGAAAACAAATTTTTTTATTCAATCATTGGCTGAATTTCATAAGTTTCGCTTTAGTTTTGGAATACAACTCGATATTGTTATTCTAACACATCTATATTCGACGACAAATAGGATCGAGATTGTTTTGAGACGCTATTCAAAGAATTATTTCAAACTACATCTACAAGTTAGGATTTAAAATTAATATTAGATATATTGGATTGAAGGATTTCGTGTCATTCAAAATATATATAATAATGATTGAAACATCACTGAATACTGTTGACATTTTTGGTACTTTTAAACTCTTTCAATATTCACTACACTTGAGGCTTAGCAGTGTTAAGAGAGTACATCGTTTTTTCTCTATATTAGAAGACTGGAGTAAATCGTTGAAGACAACAAAAAGTTTAAATAGTTCTTCTAAGTACTCAGGACATCGAAGAGGGCAATCCTGATACTTCATCTGACCTTCAGTTCTTAGCATCTAGAAATACATATCAGCGACTTCAGCAACTACACTTATATCCTTAATTAAATTGCAAAAATTGAAAATGCAAAAAAGCACAAAAAAAGTTGCCTAATATTTACGAATAAAATATAAAGGTTATCATTAAATGTAATCGTTTTTATGTAAAGCTACGTAATTATTGCCCGAAAGGTTTACTTTTTATAGCGTAAAATTGATAATGAATTAAAATATTTCAAATAATTTGATTACTGGTCTTAAATTAGTTCGGAGGTGGCTTTCGTTTCTGTAAGAACATGTAAAAGACTGGACAAGTATTTTGAAACGAAATCTCCAATCTAAGATGAAGATGCAAAGAAATAAAGAATTCAGTTCTAAATCATCTTTATATAGAACGTTTCTCTCATTTTTTTTGTTTTTTTTTTCTTTCTTCTTTGCGTACACAAATGAGATAAAATATTTACTGTTTCTTCTCATTTCAAGGTTAAAATATTACTGAAATGTGTTCTTGTTCTCAATGTTTCAATTCATTATAAGTTAAAAAAATCAAAAAAAAAAAAAAAAAAACAATAAACGTTTTTTATCTTTTAATGCCATTACTGCACCTGCTGCTTGAAGCATAAGAGACACAACCTATTCGCAGCCACGGCAAGTTTGGCTTTGAATTTGGCTTGAAATGTTTTCAACAATTGAATAAATCTACCCATTTAAACGTAATTCAACGTCTGTGCTAATGGTGTTGGCGGGATTAAGGTAATTATTATTAGTTCGCTTCTAACACCCAGATATTTTGCGCTTCTCAACGCATGATCGGAAATATTTTTTGAAGTGCACGAACTTCATTATCCTGCATAAGTTTTGAGCGTTATCCATATATGGAGATCTCCGTCCAGTGTAGAAAGTGCCGATTGGTCCTCTTATAAGTTAACAGTTAGCAAAAAACAATTAAGAATGTCCGACAAAAGCTTTCTTATTTATTTTATTATATTTCGCATATTTGCTAAAATGTAAGAATAAAAGGCTAAACAAATATATACACGTGCGTGCGAGAACAAATATATACATCCATTTTTGTATCGTATGTATTTCTCTCAACAATTGACCAATTTTTATTTAATTTCTTGAAAAATCTTTAAATTACGCCACCAATTATTCAATTAGTCAACGATCACATACGTACGCACTTCTATGGGACAGTAAGTGCGTTTTTGCAACGAAAAATTGAAAGAAAAAAATCTTAATAATTTTACTGAACCATGTGCGACAATTTGTAAAAATCTGTAACAGCAATTAATTGTTGTTGCCAAATTGCAAGCAAGTCGTGTGGAACTATGCAACAACGAATGAAAATTTGCTCAGCGAGGACGTCACAACATGTTTCTCAGCCGTTTCATATGCAAACGGAGATATATGCACATATGCTTTTGTAAAGATCTTTTCAGATATATATATATATACACATATATATATACATACACGCACATACACGTTTTATTTTAAACTGATTTTGACTCAAAAGAAAAACAACCGCAAAAGCATTATTGTTCAATAGATATAATGATAAAAAGTCGAATTTTTGCGAGTACTTTGTAAAAAGTTTCCTGCCAACTGAAGAACACTCATTACAAACTGGAAAAATGAAAAAAATGGAGAAGAAACCATTTCACTTTAAAGTAGGTTTTGATTGCAAACATTTTTCAGCTAAACTCAAAAAAAATAGTTTCGATTGTAATATTGAATAGATAGATATGTAGATAGATATATAGATAGATAGATACTAGATAGATACTATCAATGATCGAATGACTGGTGAGCAAACACTTATATCAACTCAGAAACGTGTCGCGCATATACAGTTTATAGAAACAAGGCGATGAGTATTGTGAGTGTGCTTACTAATGTGTTAGAAGGAACATGGCCGCACATTATACCTATATTTACCTATGAATAATAAAGTTCACATTCAATCAATATTTTTGGCCGTCTCTTTTTTCAAATTTTTTCTCAAAATTCAATTTAGGCCGATTACTTAGAAAGCATTGCTATCTTCAAATTCTTGACAATGCGTTCCTTATTATAACACCCAACAATGTAGGATTTGACGCCCAAAAGGAAGCTTCAAAGACTATAACACCCTATAAAGTATATATATTCTTGATCAGCGCACGCGTACTTGTTTTTTGATTACATTGATAGTTGTCTTTGGAACTATTAATTCTTCTTTCCTTTCACTTCGTAGTATTGTTTTAAGGGAAATTTAAAAAGCGGAACGAAATTTCTTAGGCCTCTTAAAAATATGATATTGTTATATGGAGAGCATGTTGCTAAGAAAGCAGTCAATTTTTTTGTACCTAAAAAACCGGAAGAAAACGTCATAATAGTCGTAAAAGTGAGAGCAGCGGAACTCTTTTCGGCATTAATAAAAATATTTTAATGACCATTACTTGGAACAAATTCTTCGCTGCTACAACACTTTCAAGAGAATAACTTGAAATGTAGGGGAACTGAGATTTCAGTCATTATTTACATAATCAAAAATCTGCATGATGCTGATAGAATGGTTTCGATTCTTAGTTTTACACGCACTTGGGGTTCAGAGATTGTGAGACTGTGCGATTACCGAAAAACAAATGCATTCACAACGTGTCACTGCTTGGTGCGAATTTCGTGCGGAAGCCATAGTTGAACTATACTTCTTCGAAAATGCGACTGCCCAAGCAACAACTATTAGTGGTCCTCGATAACCCAGTTCTTTCTTCCTTACTTGGAGGATATTGATGTGAACGACATCTGGTTTCAACCAGACGTTGCCACAAACAATTAAATTATTGCATGAGATATTCCCTGGTCTTTTTCTTCGCTCCTAGATTATGCGATTTCACACCAATGGACCAACCAATGCCAACCAACGCGCAACCACCCGAGCATTGAGGGAAGAGACTCGACGCTGCATCAATGAAATTCAGCCATATTTCCGTATGCGTCATCAAAACCGCGAAAACCATTTGCCCAATACGCTATTCCAGACATAACGCTGTACTATATAGATTATGATTCAACAAAAAAATTGCAATTGAAAACAAGTAAGAAAGTTATAATCGACTAGGGCCGAATCTTGATTGTCCACCGCCATCAAAATCTTTGGCGCCTCATGCTGTTATTCAAAAAAAAGTGAAGGGGGTAAATTTTATCTTTCACCTATAACTTCACTAAAGAAGTTAAGAAAAATTATTCTACCACGTCATCACGTCCACCATAAATAATTGACACACTTAGCTTTTCATATTCGACTCTTCAAGTGCTTTTATTACCCGATACCCATATCGCTGGATGTCATTAACGAAAAATTAATCCACCATATTTAATTTAGAATTAACACATGTAGGGTAGTTGAGTAATGTACAAAATAGTTTTAAACGTTCTGTCTTTCTTACTTTTATGATTAATAACTATGAAGCTATGAAGCTTCAAAACAGTGAGAAAAAGAAAATTTAATCACTTGTAACTTTGCGTGGGCATAACACATTTTTTCCATCTTTGCACATACACAGTGGAGAAAAAACTGAAAAGTAAATGTGAAAAATTTCAGCCTTCTACCTTTTATAACTTGTGAGTACTTAGCAAAAATCCACAAATTTTTATTTAAAAAAAGAGGTTTGCCTTCAGTTTGCGCTTCTGCGGAATTGTGCTTTGACCAATGCGGTCCATTTTTAATATCAACCTCCGTACAACGTTCTACCAACTTTGAAATCGTTATCTTTGTTTTTGCGACCAGGAACATGTCAAGAACCCACACTATACAGGCACACGAACGGACAGACATCGCTTAATCATTTTAGAATTTCATGCTGATCAAGAATATATATATATATTTTTAGCGGGGCCTAAAACTTCCTTTTGGGTCTTGCAAACGTTATGACAAAATGAGTATGCCCTCTATCCCTCAATGGTGGATATGAAAAAATAATTCTGTTTTTTCTATTTAATTCATATCTTGCGTAAATTCTGGGACAGCTTATAATGTAAAGTACTATTTTTTAATAATGCCTGGCAGTTGCTTAAATCGCTAAGGACATTTTAAGGCTAACACTAGGATCCGTTAAATGTCATCAACAGAACTGAATACTTTTTATCACTCCCAATTATGGATAATTTACAAAGTGCGAGATGCATCCTATTCGCCGACGACCCTAATTAATGCATTTTCAATTAATACGGATTTTATGCGTTTGTTTAAAGTAGTGAGTGAATCGCTGCAGGACAATATTTTGTTTTGTTGAAGGAATGGAAGCAACTAGCGTTACGTCTTTCGTTGGTCTCTTGTAGAGTAAACCGATATTTATATGTGTTTACTTCATACCTAAATAACTGCCCTCTTATGTTATTTTCACGGCATATTGCAGCTTTTTATACTGATCTAAAAAGCATTAGTAAACAGATATATAAATATATGTATATCAAAAAGAAGACCAGCTTTAAACACTTTCTTCTATATGATTATGTAGTTAAGAAAACCGTTTTGATTGCTGGCTTACATTACACATATACTTACAAAACGACAAACACGCTCCAAAATCACCTTACATTACATTATATTATGATTGTGCTTGCGTGTGCTTGCGTGTGCTTGTGTATATGTGTATATGTGTATGGGTACGTGTGTATGTGTGTGTTTATTTGTATATGTTCGTGTATATACATATATATATGTATATAGATATGTGAAAACGTTTTATTTTTCAATTCATTTTAGACTATAAAAGTAAAGAAAACTATATTTCACAATAATTTTTAAGTAAAGTAATTGCTTACTAAGTGTATATGTATATATATTTATATGTACGCATATAACACATATGTATATATGTGTATATATATTTAAATGTGTACATATATATGCGTTGTATGCATTTAAATAAAAATAGAATTTTGTAAATTCTTTGAGTTTTTTTTTTCCAAAATTGTTCGATTTTTCTTTTTTACATTAGCACAAAATGGACAAAAAGAAAAAACAAGAAAATAGAAGTAAAGTATAAAACTTGTTGTGTGTTCTAGTGAACGCGCCGCGACGCACTGCACCCACACTCCAAAATATTAAAATAGAAAAGCCAAATAGCCGCGGAATCATCTTTTAGCTGTTTTTGTTTCAGCATAGAAAAAAGCACGTCAGTAAAAGCAGAAAATTTTCAAAATATACAGAATTATTTTCAATATTCTTCATAAGAAATAGAAAAAGAGTAAATGAGACAGCCTGCTTGCAAGGGTAAGATAGGAGAGTGAGCGAAGTGAATAAAAAGCACACAGCACTATCTAATAGTTATGCGCAGGATCCATAAGATCTTGTTAGATGTTTCAGCATTCCAACCAAATTTACTCCCCACCCATCCGCTTCCCAATATAAAATTAATATGCTGACAGGCGAGTGGAAAGAAGCAATGCGGTAAATCTCATGGAGAAATTATTAACATACTTTCATACGTCCACTCTTGTATATGCATGTATATATATATATATATATATATATATATATATATATATATATATATATATATATATATATATATATATGCATATATTTCTATTTAAATATATTTACATATGCTTGCGTATATGCTTTCGTGCATAATTTTTTAATGAGTAAAGAGAGTGAGAATGATTTGGAACAGAGTTGGTGTTGCTTGAGGCAGCATACAATATCCTACACCCACTACCCAGACCCATTTCACACAATTTTAGCGATTGATCGTTTCCGTTTTGCCTGCTGCACTATTCCAATGTACTGAAACTTTTATATATTTCTATTCGTTTGTGTATGTCCGTTTGTAAAAGTGTATGAGTGCGTTTATGCATGTGTTATATGCACCAAACATACATATATACATAATATGCGAGTAAGTGTACCGAAAATAGCAAAATAGTGTATGTAAATATAAGTGCGTTTCCTTCTATATATATATATATATATATATATATATATATATTTGTACGTGTTGTGTATATAAGTAAATAGAAATAGAGAGTGTAAAACTAAGAACATTAACGCCGCAAGTTTGTTGGTATTTAATTATTTATTATATGCCTACATAGGTATTAGCGGATGCTCATGATCAATGTATCAATAAATATATTATAAATTAACATAAGATTCCAGCAAACGTCATATGAACGTTCCTAACCATTGCTTAATTGCCTAATATGTATTCAAAATGAATCGATTAATGTTTTATATCCATTTAACGTCCGCATACAGATATTATCACTAAACTATCCACACTATCTCACTGTCAGCCATTCGGGTTCTATAAATATAAGGTTTTATGCTGTTAGAATAATTTCTAATCATTTTTACGACCGTATTCTGCAAGTAATGCAGATCAGGGATGGTCTCTAGGCTACTTAGCTCATGACAAGTCGATTTTTTATTATTTGCGAAACGTTTTGTATTGAATTTCATCGTGTCTTTCATACCCCCATACCTCAAACATCTATTATAAGCCATTTTATAATCGAAATACAACAATGAATATTATTCCTTATGCTTTTGGGATAATCTCAGTTGCAAATAACTGTGATACACCTACGAATGTGTATGTAATAGCAAAACAATTCAAACCCATAATAAAAACTTCTTATCTTTTATTTTCAACAGGTATCTATAATGCAAAGGAAATTTCGATCTGTCTAAACAGTGTTTGATCTGTCGTGCCCTACTGAATAGTGAAGTAAATTGCTTTAGAGGGAATATAAACTATTTTTCATGCATATATAAAGGTGTCCCCATATAACACGATACTTGTCAAACACAATTTCGATACAACACGGTACAAAATTTGCGAAAATGATAACACGGTTTTGATATAAAGTGATTGGAAAAAAACGAATATGGATTTTTTTTTCAATTTCTTTTATTTTTATTCTATCGTTAAGAAGAGCAGTTTCAACCAACTTTTAGAAAAAAAAGAGGTAACCGTAATTTTTAATGAAAAAAAAAAAAAAAAAAAATGTTATGATCGTCATTATTATTTTTATACCCACCGCCAAAGGATAGCGATATACCCATTTTGTTCTTTTTGGCACATAAGGGTTTACATTTTCTAAGAATCCTTATATATGGTGGTATTCAAAAAGTAGACCTATGTGGTCCAAAGTCGGTAAAGTTTATTTCTACATCAATTCATTAATAAAATTATAATTTGTTATCATACAAAAATTCAATTTTCATAGGAGCGGTTATAGGAGAGGGGGTTCAAAAAGGTGGAAGTTCGGAAAAATGGACCGACCCTCGGGTGAAAACACCATGTATCATGTACCATATTACAATGTCTCACGTAAATATCTTAAAAATTGCATAGACAGACATCAAAAGCATGGACGGACAGACAGATTTCGATTGTGAACCAATCAGTATAATAAAAAGTGGGTCTATCTTAAATTATTCTGGGTGTTACATAGGTCCGTACAAACCTAATATACCCCATATCGCAAATGGCGTAGAGTATGAAATAAAATCTGAAACAAAAAAATTTTTAATTCCAATAAAAATAGATCTCAATGATTTGGCGCATTTTTAATCATTTTATTGAAAGACTGCATTAACAGAAAACATTTTCAAATAACTTTTTTTTTTAAAAAATGATAATTTTGAATTTATTTACTGATAATTGATGAATTTTATTAAGCTGGGATTCGATGAACTGATATTATTAGGTGGTTGCGTTAATTTTGATAGTTTTTGCACTTGAAAAAGGCATTTATTGAAAAAATTGGTGCAATACGCATTAATCAAAATATTTTCCACCATTTTCGGAGGAACGATATTGGTTTGGCAGCGATACGATCATCAATCCGATCGATTTTCGTACTTCTTCAAATTTGTGGAACCACGTGTCAACTAAGTCATGCTGCATTGATCTCAATAAGTAGTAATAAGAAGACGCCATGTCCGGTGAGTGTGGCAGAACTTCCCATTCGAGCTACGAGAGTGTATCCTTGACAACGCTTGCGACGTGTGGTCATGCGTTGGCATGCAAGAGGAAGACTGCGTTTTTTAACCACTATTGGTGGTTTTTTTTCCAAAAATATATCGTTCAATTTGTTCAGTTGACGTCGGTAGACGTAGTAATAGTTTCACTCGGTCTTAGTACCTCCTAACACACTACACCTTGTTGATCCCACCATGTGCACAGCAAGACTTTATGGCCATGAATAGTTCACTTCGGTGTCGCTGTGGATTGCTCTCGTAGCCTAGCCCATGACTTTTTGTCCTCGGGAGTGTCGTAGCAGTCCAACTATTCATTGTTAGTCACAATACGCCCCAGAATATTATTCTGTTTTTGCTTGGCAATCAATAAAATCGCGGGTTGCAATTTTCCTTACTTTTTTGTCTTTCTCATCGTAGGTAAGCGTCCGGAAACTGTTGATTTATTGATTGTTAAGTTGTCCGAAATTTCCCTGAGAGTTTAAGCTGGGCTTTCGTCCAATAAATCTTCCAATTCATTGTGCTTCATTTTGGTCCTCCAGACCGTTCTTTGTCATTGACATCAAAATCACCACCACAACAATTGGGATACGATGGAGCAGCATCACCATAAGCTTCTAAAACTGTTCGATGGGGTTCGGCAGCAGATTTCTTGAAACCAAATAACAAACCTAATGAATGTCGAAAATGCACTTTTGAGTGTTCCATGATTAGCGTCTGTACACACTGAATATATCAATAAGACTAAACTAAAAATTGTTATTTTAGGGGGATCATCGAATTTAATCGTTGTGTACAGTCGTATTTCCCATTTCTATATAATTTTTGCCTGTAGAAGTAGCCTATAAAAACTAACACAGCCATCTAATATTACGAGTATCCTTTATAAGCTTTTTTATGAATTGTGATTTGGACGAATAATGTTTTTACATCCCAAAAATGTATTGTGATAGTAATTCGCAACACAAATGTATACACATCAAGGCATTTCTATATCCAGTCGGGCTGTTATAAGCCCATAGCTATTATACATCTAACTCACATCATTTGCAAGTACACATGAATAAATTTCTTCACACCTTGTAAACATCTCACTTGTTCGCATTAGTTATTTATGAAAACAAAAGTAAAAATTGAAATAAAAGAATAACAATCAATGTACGCATATATACACATGCAAACAAGTACTTTTCGTATTTGAAAAGACCTGGAAACAAGCGTTCAAAAGCGTATCCGTTTTATTTAAGTCCATTCAACAGAACATTGGTTCTCACCATTATCCCAACCGAAGGAATCCAACATGGTATTGAACTATTTACAAAATCATAAACAATAAAAAGTTTAAAATTAGATCGGCTGGCAATATATACGCATATAGTCGCACTACGAACGCCTTTTTTGTTTGTTTTTCTATATCTATGAATTTTTACATGTAATACTTGAAGAAATTACTTAAAATGTTTCAAACTATCTCAAGCCATAGATTGTATCGAACCGAACGCTCCGTCGCATTCATCTTATGTCTCGAAAATACGAACGAAAACGACTGATTTGTTGCCTGTATTTCTTGGTTTGTATTGTTGGTGATGAAAACTTCAAACATTGTTACCTTTAAGTGGAACTGTAAATTCAGCAGAAGATATCAGAAGTAGGTAAGGAATGTAGGAAATGCCAATTAAAATATACTTTTAATGTATCTCAGATGATTGCGCATTCCATTCTGCGAATCCGATTCATCCTTCGAATCTGTCGAGATATTTTGTTAAAAAAAAAACTAATTTACTAACATTAATCTCATTAGTCTTTGGGATCACAATACCACGCTTTATGTGTAAAATATTCAAAGCAAACACAATTTGAATTTATGTTGAATCAATTTCAAAAAGTTCATGGATCGATATTGATATTATGCCCGATGTCATCAAAATGCAGATCAAGGCCAAAGTCTCTATCTCTCTATCTCGATCTGAGCAAGATTCCCTTTCGTAAACGAAAATGTTTGAACCGAAATTTCGCATTACATTTTTTTTTATAATAATATGCGACATATTTTCCCTTTTCATCGAACATGAAAACATTCTTTTTTTTGCACATTCTGAAAAATGCGAATAAAACTACTGTAGTAGGTCACGGCCTGCCATTAAATACTTTTTTTTCATTTTCAAAAAGTCGTTGTATGGAAAATGGTTCAAAAATGGTCCAAATACGAAACATTTTCAATAGCGTTCGTTCTTCGGCCAAAACACGTCAGCATATTGAATTTCATCAAAATATCTCAAAATTTGCGGGCTGCGGTTGAACACAAGAAATTAAGAGGGACAAACGAACAGACAAACGCAGATCGAGTCGGAAAGTGATTCTGAATGGAACGGTTTAATAAAAAGTGGGTCTATCCCAACTCTTTCTGGGTGTTGCATACATCCACGCAAAGTTCATATACTCTTATACCACAAATCGTATAGCGTACAATTGGACGTCCCATGCAGGTCAGAGATCTCATTGAATAATTTTTTAACATACGCAAATTTCACCTTTATCAGCTTACGACATTTCATACTTTAGACATCAGTGAGTATGAGCGCGAGTGAAATCTAACCGAATATCTTAACGTAATTGTAGATAGACGCGATACTTGACTTCAAAGATAGCTGGTCGAATTATGTTAGGGAAAGCTCCACGGGCAACCCCTTAAGTTGTTAGGTTGCACATTTATTATTAAAAATAAGATAGCGATGTGAATTTTAAAGCTCCTGCTAGACCGGAGAATATTCTAGGCACCCCTTCTTCTTTAATTTTCTATTTCTAAACTACATACTGAACATAGTGAGAGACTGTAACAATTAAATAAAGAAGAAACTTTAAAGTGAGTAACGAAATTCCGATATTTTAGGAACTATGGAAGAAAGTCACAAAATTAACATACTGTCGTATACATCGTAACGTAATACCCGATATCGTCTGTGTTCGCGGCTCTTGTCTAATTCAAGTTGATTAACGGGTGTTTCGGGAAGGAAAAAAACAAAACCATTTATAAATTTGGATAATCAAAAAAAATGGTAGCTTTTTGCCACTTAATTAAACGCAGACATTTCTTCGAGGATGTTTTCTATAAAAATTTCCTCTTATTTTTGTATATTTTAATAACTTCGATTGAAGACTTGAGCCGATTTTAGACAATTTCTTACTGAAAGTAGATGAGGTTTTGTTTGTTTGGTTCACTGGAAACGTTTAATAGTATGTGAACCTTACGGTGTCAACTACCTGTGTTTAGATGATAGTTTTCAAGGGTTGCTTCAACGATTCTAATTGCCCGAGCTACAAAAAAAAAATCAAACACTGACATTCTACCATGTTAACATAAATGACGTCCATAGACGTCCATTGCATGTGCTTGTAGATGCAGACGATATCTATAACAATCCTATATTCTTAATATTATAAAACAAAAAAGTAATGTGTGTGTGCACTTACTGATTTTAAAGTGAGCGTAAACGATTTAAGGTCCTTCTCTGATCGTGGCGATTCGTTATTCACGAACGTTAATCCTTATTGTATTAAAGGCTAAAAAATTGAAAGTGTCCTTGATAGATTCTGCATAACAGGTTAAAATTTAAGTATCCTGGGAATATTCACATAAAAAACTGAAATCGTTACATAAGACAAGATTTCAAAATATTTTCTTCTTAAGTCATGAAACGGCTAGGTCCTTATGTAAAAAATTTCTCCATTCGCATTCGATTAATCGTAACCCCTTATATTTTTTATCAATTGCGTCAATTGCTACATTTTTGGTGGATTTTTAAACGATTTTAAAGAAAATTGCCAAAAATGAACAGCCAGCAATTAGAGAATTAGCAATACTTTCAAATTTTAGCTTCGCAATTTAATTAAATTCGAATTAATTCCATTACTGATCGAAGCTCTAAAAGCGATGTAGCAGGTGATTTTAAAGAGCGCAATTGAAAAAATTAAAAAAAAACATATTAACGAATTTACGAGCTTAAGTTTTCTTATTTTACATAATTTTGACACTTGAAACTCATAGAATGATATCTACAGCACATTTCTGAAGTTTCGACTTAATATGTTTCTATCTATTTTTATTTATATTGCTACCATCTTTTAAGATTTCTTAACTGTACACATGTAACTTATTATTATATTCTCTCTTATGAGCAACTCGTATGAAATAAAATGTAATGATTTTAAAAAGCTAGTTTCTTCATCAATAAATACATTTGTTGGTCCACTTCAAAACCATGCAAATTATTTGCATCACCCTGCAGGCGCATTAATAGACCACCGAATGATACGTATGCTGATAGGCGAGACGATGCTTCATTATGCGCTTCATCGCCTTCGATGCGATATACTTTGCCGAACATAACATATTCAAAGCTATCAGCTCGACTTCCATCGTGTTCGAGAGGATTATATTCGCCGGCATCGGGACAACCGTCCTCGCGTAACGTAGTGGCTAAAACTAAACGAAATTTATCGCCCAATTCCATAGGATATAACCAAGAATTTATATCCAATATCAAGTCCATTTTAAAGGATTCAGATTCACAATGCAATCGAGAAACACGATCAAACTTTTTGCCTTCTGGATCCATGTCCTTGACATTGAATATGTCTTCAAATAAAACACCAGCCATGCCAACAAAATACCTCTAACCGGAATACTGTATAAGATTTATTCTTTCTTTTTATTATTCTGATACATTTATAGTAAAGCTTTACTTACTACGAGTAATCGAACTGTCGGTTAAACGAACTTAGATTAAAACACTACTTAGGGGCCTTAACTTAAACAAAAGTGCGCTTCACGTGCTATCGATGTTCCTCTCGTATATGTTGTTTTCAATATGCCTTTATCTTCAATATATCAACAGTCTTAGCATATTGAAGTTGCCAGATTTTTAGTTTTTTTCTTCGATCCCTAATTTTTATGGGTATAAAGCAAAATTCATAAAATAGAAAAAAAATCGTTTTCTGCTTTTCATGCTACTTTGATTACGTTGAAAAGACGAAATAACCGCTGTAGCGCAATATAAAGTGGATTAAAGGCAATACAAAAACTTTTGGCATTTTTAATTGCGATTATTCTTTAATTACCATATTATTTTAGACACTAAATTTGTGATTTTAAATCACAAATTTGGTAATATATAGTTTAATAATATAGCTATGTCACACCGGGGGCGACACAATTTGGTGTTATTCCTATTTTCGGGTTGGCACTTTCACTTTCCCAGCTTTTTATGGGAATTGGCAAATCATATGGTTTTGCATATATATATATATATATAGAAAGCAAATGGAAAACAGCGCACAATGAGAAATAAAGGCAATTTATTTTCAATTTTGAAATTGTTTATATAATTTGTGTTTATCTTACACTAATGTACATTTTATTTATATTATGTGATTTGCTATTTTGGTTTACGTCGTGCATTATTTTGTAAGAAATGAAAAACAAGCAATAAAGATTATTTATTTTAATGTTCAAATATATTAATCAAATTGTTTTATTAGAGACTGTTAAATGCTAGTTTGCAAATTATGAATCAATTACTACACAAAAATATATCTAATATACATATCTACATATATCTAAAGAATCTTCATCACTAATCAATAAACAAGTTTGTTTACATATATATATACATCCTTATTGCTATTTTTCATGAGTGTGTTGCTTTCTTTATTATTAGTTCTTTATTATTAGTTCTATAACCATATGTTTTGGTTCACATTTTCCTATAAACAATAGTTTAGCACGGCTGTCCATTGTGTTTACCACTTGAGAGTTTTAAGTCTGAAAACGAAAATGACGCCTTATTGCTTAGTGCCAATCGCCTACAATCAAATATCGTACACAAATATTACAAGGCATGTCGGTATAGTCGTGTCTCTCTAAAAAAAGGCTTAATATATACTAAAACATTTAACGCGGCGTAAACATAATTTAGATGTTATATAAAAAAATTTGTGAAGTTATTTAAAGAAAATCTAAATGGTTATTGCTTTTATTTTCTGCAACGTACGGAATAGTTTTCGTAAAGCGATTATCGTAAGTTTTTAGTATTCAGGGTGTCTTTCTTGCCTTCTTTGTTATGGCAATACTTTTGAAGAGAACGAGCAAAAGGCAAAGAGAATCAGTGTTTTTACGAGTAAACAATAATAGCGCATATGGTTTTCTAAGCAATTCTTTCGATTTAATTAATCTGATTGGCTTCGTAATTAGAAATAATTTTAACTAATATCTTGTATTATAAATTAACTAAAATGAGATTTAAAAAGTATTTTTAACAAAGTTATACATAAGAGCAATGAGTACGTTTCATTGTTCCTTCTGGCGCATCTCATCATTCCTCTTCAGGAAGGTGACAAAAGAACAAGAACGACTAGTATTTATTTAGAATTAAAAGTGTATGTAAAAATTTTCGTTAATAAGTAAATGAATACTTTAATTATTGAATTGTATTTGTGGTGACAGTAACGATATGAAGAAGGTAAGTTTTTTTCTTATGAACTTACGCACGCAAAAAGCATTGTTTATGTAAAAGATAGCATATGCACGCTTGTAGTTAAGGTGTTGAATTTAATTTTTTCTAGCGCTTGTTCCTATTTTGTTATTACTGTTGTCTTTCTAATTAATTTTAAGTAATCTTTGAACAAATACATATTTTTTCTACGAAATTTTGTTAAATTTATTGTCTTAGCTGCTTGTTTTATGCTTTAAGCGAATTCTATAAATAAATTGCTTTTAACTTATCTAATTTTTCACCTTTATATTTACAATAATATTCTCTATTATTAACACATGGTGTGGTTGCAGTTTCGTTTATTTACTTTTCTTTAATCAAAAAGTTCAATGCAGGTATGAAGTATTCAGTAGGTGTAATATGATTACCGGGGAAAAGGGAAAAATTTGTAGTTTCCCTTAGATTGCTCAAAACTGCTTGACAAAGAGTGGGTAAACTGTTTTTGTTTACATATTATCCTTGAGTCGACTTAAATGCTCCATTTTCGCTTACTATTGGAATTTTAAAAATCGTAAAAATTAAGATAAATAGCTGAAATTTGAAAAAATTATTAACTTCTTTATTAAAAAAAATGATGTAGTCTTAGTCCTTGTCCATTTGTATAATTTCAATCCTAAACACTGGATAATAAAGCAGTTTAAATATAGTTTTCGACTCTATGCGCACAGCATTTCCATACGCAACACAAGAAACAACCGTAGGTTATTGGGAAATAGTTTTATGAGATTATATATCGTACTTTGGATAAGTAATCATTCTAAGCGATTTTATTTTCTAAGCCATTATCAATTTACGGCAATTGCAGCAACTTATATAAAGAAACAGAAATTTATACCCACTTCAAAAAAAGCCTAAGTTGTCGTAAGCAAATAGGTACGAACATGAGGGAACATATTATCGAAATTCTTTTCGCAACTAATATTTAAGATGGGTCTAATAATAATAATTTTTACCGATATTTGCTAAGTTCTTAAAAACTTAACAATTTAAAAGTTTTTCTTCTTTGTGGCAACAATAGGTTTATTTCTAGGCGGATTTGGTTGCATTTATAGGGTGAACCTAACGTAAAGTCATGTTTAATGTTTAGCCTTCATTTTCTATTTTATTTATAAATAAAATACTGACAGACAGTCAGAGACAGGAGGTCAACAGTGATTTAGTAGTATCCTAACAAAAAATATATATGCACTTCATAAGCTCCTTGATATATTTTTATATATATTATAAACCAGTATTCTATGATAGTAAATGTTAAAATTATGATACTTCTTCTTCTTCTTCTTCTTTACGCAAATTGTTTTGTTTAAGCCATACTTTGGTCTAAATTTGTACGCTTCCGGGGGGCTGTCTTAAGTTTATTATTAATATACTATTCAAAGTCTCCTGAAGAGTACATATCTAAGGTCAGCGTTTATACCCAAAATTATATATTTGTCCGTTCACTTGTCTATCTAATGAAAGCGCTACAATTATCAAAAATTAATTAGGGCGATGGGCTCATTTTTAATTTCCTTTTTTTTCACTCATCAGGTCGCTGGCGAAATTTAGCTATAAAGTTGCGAAAGTTCGCGCACAGTTAAAATATTAAAAATCTGTCACCGACTGCATGGTGATTTTGTAAAAATCATGCTTATTCGTTATTAGGAAACCAAAATTGAAGATTCCGTTGTTGACGTTTTCTCGACTTTGGGAAATCGAATATTAGATGAATGGACGGGCAGACAAACATGGAAGTTCACGTGTAGGTGTATACATATATACTCGACGAAGTAAAAAAAGTACGTTTTCTTTGATAGATGACTGTTATTGCATTTGTGATATCTAGCGATAAATATCTGACGTCTGCTATATATAAACGTCTATATATGTATATAAGCATATGTATGTATATGCCCATATATATATATATATATATATATATATATATATATATATATATATACAT
>KK502535.1:118469-131739 GCA_000688735.1 Glossina austeni | reverse complement strand
TATATATATATATATATATATATATATATATATATATATACACATATTTATATATATATATATATATATATATATATATCATTATATTTATGAGTTTTGCAGCGAAGAAAATTGTGAAGAAGAAAAGTGACAACTGTTCTGTCGGAATTGTCAACGCAGCACCTTTAATTGATTTGCATAACAATTTCCACGAACGTATGAAGAATACTGGAAAAGGGAAGCAAATGAAACGAGAAGAATTGAATGCAAATTCAAACCCATAGCGATAATTTAATGTTAAAAACTCGAGTAGTTGTTTAGATATTTTGTAGTTTGCTTTTGTTTTTATTTTTATAAGTTTGGTTTCAAAGAGTTCTTAATTGGGTTTCTGTCAGCAGTTCGGCTTCATCAATTATTAAAAGGAAACGGTAGCTGGGTGAGGGTTTAGTCAACCATACCCAAAAACTTTTATTACTTTTCTAAAGAAAATTATGAAATCTGAGATCGTCAGTATACATGTACTCACCTACGTGTGAATATAAGCGTATAAATGCGTTATGGTCTGACAAGGGAGTGCAGTAATTTTACTACTTTAGAATTATGCCCGTTTTTATAGTTTGTTACGTTTTTAATTTCAATAGAGTTCAATGTTGTATTCATATGCCTGAATAGCGAATATATACGAGTGTGCGTGAAGTTTTTTTTTATATATGACCGCACAGTCGACTATTAATAAACATCTGCCAGTCACATATGCCTTGTTAGACGATGTGAAGCACACACATGGATAAATATTTATATATATATGCATATATTCATGTGTTTGTGTCAGACGGCACCACTGGTCTGGTTTGACACTCTGTGTTTCCGTGCTTTATTTTTAGTTTTCATTTCCAATAGCGTACAAAATACAAAAAAAAAAAAAAATAAATAAATAAATAAATAAAAAATAAAAACTGTTTTCTTCTTACCAAGTACTTGTTATTGTTGTTTTTGCTGCATTTTTATCAGCAATAGTTTCTGTTTTTTTTGCCCTTTTTTGTTACCCAACGACACCGTTCCGTCTTATTTGAATTTTATACAATACGAATAAATGAATTTTTGCTAGTGTTAAACATCACAGTGCTTGTACGTACTTATATACAAACTTATATAATTAAATATATACACATATTTACATATACAGCGTGTACATGTATTCACATGGGTTTGCTCATTTTTTCCAATTTTTAAAGTTTTTTTTTTAAAGTTCTACTGAACAATTTTTGCTTAATTTGAAAAATCGTTCAGTTATACCTATTGTGCCATCGCTACCATGAAATCAGTTCGTTAAAATACTTTGTCCCAACGCAAGAGCAGTGGAACTGCGTCAATTTTGTCAAACGCTTTGGAAATAAATAAAAATTTTTATAATGCAATAAAAATATTCTGTTGAACTTGTTAACGTTATCAGAACCCAGAAAAAGTGTTTTTTCTTTATTCCTTTTTATGTTTTCGAATCATTCATATCTTTTTCCTCATTTTGTGTCGCTTATCATCGCTATTGGATGATAACAGTTTCTTATCGGCTTTTAGATGTGTCTGTATTGTAGTCTTAACTAAACAAAAGACTAAGGAAGCAAACCAGCCAGTGTATGCGTATGTGTAATGATGTGTATCTCAATAAGTGCTGCTGCATATGTGTGAGTTTCTTAATCTTTATTTAGATCTTTCGTATGGTACTGTTATTTATTTATATCAAATTTTGTGATATTTTTCTTTATATCCGCGCATACGTACGCTTATCAAAATGTATCTGTGTGTAAGCATGTGTGTATGTATGTATGTGTATATATTGCATATATATAAAGCTTTAGCTTAGGTTAGTTTCGTTGGGTTTGTCACAGAGCTATGCCGAGATACGTAAGCGTTTAAACAGCTGTTTTCTTGTTTAGTCATTAGGAAAATATGATAATTATATGATAACAGCAAAGTTAGGAAAGAAACATCAGAGCTAATGTCTACTTACATATTACTCGATAGTTAACCTTGCTGTGGTCTGCGGTTTGATTTTAATTATTATTTATATTTCCTAATATATCTTTTCTCTTACAGTTTTAAAAGCCTTTATAATCTAAGTATAATCCCTAAGATTAAAGAAAATAAAAATAAAAAACAACTAAACTAATAATTTTTAAAATATCTAAAAATGCATTGACAATTGAAACTCTGGTGTTGGGTGATTGGCGGAAATTCAAGTAAATTAAAAACGAAAATAATTGATTGGAATTGCTTAACAAAAACACATACTAGACAGAGGCATTTAATACAGCCACTGTTTCGTTCCTGTTGCTGGTGAAGGTTTCCCTCTTTCAGCTATTACATCTGTCATCCATTTTTATTAATAAAATTTCCTTAATAATTAATGTAAAAATCTATATAAATGGTGCGCAGTCGCCGTTCCATTTCGAAAGAGGACGCTTCCTCGGTTTTAACAGACAGTGGAATTTCATTGTCTTCACCATCGTCAAATCAAACGCGATTTCCGTCTCACCATCATCTTAGCGAAGACGAAGAGGAAGCTATTCTCAACAAATTGTTTGTAACGGATGAAGAAAATACGATCCAGCGTACAACAGATGATCCCACTGTATCAAAAAGTTCTATCGGAAAGGTTGTGGGCAGTGATAGTGAAGATAATCAGTTGGCAGCAGAAGAAAAGAGGAATGGTAAAGATGAAAAAGAAAATAAAACTGAAATAAACGCAACGGTTGCACAAAACGATTGTAAGCCGGTTGTGGGTGCGCCAGCCGGCAAAAGATCACGCAAATCGTACGTTTGCGAAGTTTGCAATAAAGAGTTTGGCGGCAATACTGATCTCAAACGTCATCAATTGATACACTCCGATGAGAAACCTTTCAAATGTGAACAATGCGGTAAGTGCTATCGTCAAGCCATCAATCTTAAAAATCACATTACAACGGCTCACGCTAGAAAGAAACAGTATTCTTGTGATCAATGTCCGAAAACGTTTGCGCTGAAGGAACGTCTTAAACTGCATATGCGTTTGCATTCTGGTGAAAAGCCTTACGCTTGCAGTCAGTGTGATAAACGTTTTGCTCGCGGTGGTCAGGTAGGTTTTGGAACTCAAAAAAAATATACTAAAGTTAAGATTTCTATGTAATGTGTTCTGATCCAGCTACACCAGCATACGGTTAGTCATCATCAGGATGCCCCGAAGAAATTCAAATGTGAAAAGTGTTCGACACGATTTTCGACCTCCTCAAATTTAAAAGCTCACTTGGAACGGCATGAACACGGCCCAGAACATTATTGCAATATCTGTAATGAGCATTTCGTCAATGAAGTGTTACTTAAAACCCACGTGGCAAAGACGCACTACAAACTGAAGCAGGTCGAATGTGAAGTATGCAAGCAAACTATAGAAGAAGAAGACTTGGCTACGCATATGAAAACTCATGCCAATATAAAGAGTCACGTGTGCGAAGTGTGCCATTCAATGTTTATGCAAAAATCACAGTACAATGTACATATGAGAATGCATACGGGTGAACGTCCCTATCAATGCCAGGTAAATGAAATATGTTTTATTATTGCAAGGAGCAAAACATACCTTAAATTAATACCTTTCACAGGTGTGCTGTCAAACTTTTGCTCATTCGAGTGTTTTAAAATTACACATACGTAAACACACCGGAGAAAAGCCCTTCAATTGCTTGCTGTGTAAAGATGATGAGGTAGCGTTTTCTCAGTTAGCCCATCTGAAAACGCACATGAAAAAGATACACAATCAATTTAAGCCTTATATGTGTGAGGGTTGTCATGAATTTTTTAAAGTCAAAATTGAATTAGAAGCTCATCAACATCGCTGCGATAAGTGTACATCCAATCTAGACGAACAGGATGCGCGTTACAATGAAGCTCAAATATTATCGCATATACGCTTCCATATGGCCATACTACTCAAAAAAATTTCGTCCAACCAGAAATTGCAGCAGTTAGGTTTTGAAAAACGACTCATAGATAATGTGATTATGGCTTCATTGAAATTGGCTAAACGAAAAGTACACGATGATCCTACTTTAACACCCATTGAACGCATGCGTCTGAATGTGCAAGAGCTACTTAATTGGATAGTGCCAATAAAAGTAATGGAGACATTTCGTGAGGAGAAACTCTCAGTGGAAAATATATTAGAAAAGATAGTTACCATGTATATGAAACAAAAGTAATAAGCTTGACTTGATTTTAATATTGTTTTTAATGCTTCATGTGCCATACGCTAAGCATTTCGTTCGCGAGGAATGTTTTCTTATTTTAATAGGCTTATTTAAATCTTACTCCGATTATTTATGGGTTAAGTAAGATAGACTTGCCATATTTATTATAATCCTTCTCTCCTTTATTATTTTTCTTTTTTGCCTAGAATCCCAAAGATTTTAAAAAATACCAAAAAGTGGAACTAAATAGAATTACGCAAGTTGTTCTTAAAACTAGTCTAGTTTTACGTTTTTGAAATAATTTCTTGAAGCCTTTCTTGCCCTTGAAAATATAAATAAAACAAGAATAAAAAAAAAAGTTTTTTCGTCGTTGAAGTTTTATTTACACGTCATGAAACAATAACATAATTACTGATAAAAATCTGTGCTACTTCATAGTCTTCTATTTGTACAGTTATTCTCTAACAAAAATTTAATGTGGAATCTATTAACGGATAATCTCAATGTGACATGAATGCGACTCCTTTCTTAATTACTAAACAATTTAGATGAGTTCGTATAATTGAGCACATAAACATTAATATAATTATTAGTTTAAACAGTATTCACTTTTTTTACAGAGAATCTTTTCGAGGTGAGCAGTAATTTGATGAGCCGTCTTCAGGGTTGATATTTCATCTGGAAGATGCATATCCGTTTCCGATTCGAAATACCTTCTTTCCGCGTTAAACTTCCAACCGGTGCTGTTGATAAAAATTTTAAGTGTGAAAACATTTGTGCTGAGACCTTCTGAAACCGTATTTAAGAAACATTCGTCTCTATATTTATTGCAAGTTATTGGAGATTCATGTTCAATAGTACTGCAAGATTTTCGGATGCTTTAATTCTTGAGACTACTTAAGTTTTCACTGACGCTGTTAATATTCTTTTCATTTCTACGTGTGATGAATATAACAAGACAAAACAGTTTCTTATTTATCGCTATGATTATAAACATAGATCGGTGCTACTGTGTGTAAGGTTATCTATATTGTTTCACAATTAAACGATCAAACGTTGCGAGATAAGCTGCATGAAATGTTAAGATATAATTTTAAAAAAGACGATCGAAAATGTGACGGATTTAATGTAAGCTTTATTATAAGCACTTGGAAAATACTTTGAAGAAGTGCTTTGTAAATTCTCGTTTTCATTTCGCTTATTCTAGAGATACAGCTGCAAGGGTGTTTGGCCAAAAGCAATAGTTTAACAGTAAATTCAATTTGATTATTATTAGATCTTACTAAGTTCACCCTATACCAATGGTGAATGGCCGCATCAGGTCAGTGTTGCTTAATCGAATGTTGTCGGTGCGTTTTGCTTGCCAAGAATCGTAAAAATCCATGGTAAAAAATCTTATAATGGCTTTAAAGACGCCTAACGCAACATGGGTTAACTGCTCTTTGAAAAGTAGTTAAACGTTTATTATTTATATACAGAACGAGAAACTTAAAATATTCAAAGGTCGGTTAGTCGGATCGGTCGTGCGTATATACACAAAATATATGAAAGCACATAATTGCACTGGGTGAGATATGACGTGCTCGAACTAGAAAGGTGATATTGTCTTGACTTTTTGTTCTTGGTGAATTTTGACTTCGACAAACTCAATTAATATCATTTCACTAGCGCATTAATGCTACTCGGTCGGAATCTGCAGCAATAACTACTCGCAGTGCTCATTAAAATGCCGTGAAAATAAAGCTTTTAAATTGTACCACAACTTTCAATAGTTGTTAAAAGACTAACGTGACATTGTAGCACAGTCTAAAAATTATTAAGTCTGATAATTGAATCACCCCTGATAATTGAGCCCCCTGATACCTACTTTTTAAGATCACCTAATATTTGCTTATCGGATTTTTGATATGTACTTAATTTAATTACAGACGTAAGAGAACGATTTTAGTACTTTTACCTCGAGTGATGTACTTATATAAAAAACAAACATAGTCAAACTACTTTTTAAAATTCGTTTTTGCCGGAATTGATATTCTGTATGGACTAACGTTATAAATCAAATTGTGTTTCAGATCGGGATTTTTTTTTTTTTTTTTTTGGCAAATGTTTTAAGGAGAATTTAGTGCAACGAAAGATGTGATTGTGTATGTATTCGTTTGAAAATATTATACACAACAAACTGGTTTTAATGGGGACTTGGTTTTCACCATCAACGGCATCATCAATACTATGCGAGCTTCCTTGGGGACAAATGACAAACTGTTGCACTATAACTCATTGACAACTCATGCTAAACACTTGACAAATAAGGTTTGAACGTTTGTACATACATACCATGTACTTTGCTAGTTGATAGGAAAAGAGATAGACGCACGGACTTGTGCACACAAATGTGCACAAACATGCGAGCGCATATACACATGCATGCACACAAAAGCCGTTAAGTTACCTGCTTGATGTTGTTGGCCCCATAACGCTTGATAGAACTACATCAAAGTCGCTGATATCAATTTAGTTTTACTACAATGTGTTTTAATCAATTTGATTGACAGGGCGACCGAGTCTTATGGTGAGCACATATTAAACACTGAACAAATTTTCTAACAAATCAAAGAGCCGACTAATGTGGTCGAAAACTTCCATTGTGGCTTCGATTTAATACTGGGAGTCGTTTGTTTCTCTTCGGTCACATTTCATGTAGAGAATAACATGATAGACAAATTTCCTATTTGAACGTATGGAAAATAGAAAATTGATTTAAAACTAATTAAGAGGCTTATGCCTTAAGTCTTTTGATCTAAGAAAACGTGCACAATTCAGAAAATCAATGAAAATGTTATTAATAAAATTCTCAAGAATTTCTGTGACCCAATATAATTTCCTTAGGTTAAGATAGAAGATACGAATACGTCTGCCATATGTATCATTCTCACCGCATATTAATGTATCGGTATATGCCCGTACGTGACAAGATGGAAATCTTTGCACATGAGGTCTTTGCGGCTACGAATATGAAACGGTTCAACATTCAAACATTAACACTTGCCGTACTACGTACAACGCGAAGCTCTCCATCCGCTTTAAAAAGATGCCAAGTTGAACTCTCTGCTCAACCTTTGGCAACATTATTGTGGTAGCTACGAATAGTTGTACAAATGAGAGCGAGAAAAAACCGAAAACAAAAGAAGACTAATTCTTGAAATTTTCTATAGCGTTGTGGCAGTCGTTTGTTATCGCTCAGACAGCGAATCAGTCAGAGTGCGCAAACGTTGTCCTACTGTTTATTCGGCCACTATTGGCTGATTCGTATATACGTGCGACATATGTTTATGGTTTATTGAAGTTTATACCTCCGTTTCAGTTAAATTTTGAAGGGAAATTATTAAATATTACAATTTTCACATATTATAGCCCTGCGAGGATTTCATAAGTAAGCAACGTGTCATCTACTGAATGTCTGTTACTTTTTCTGATTTTCTTGCAATCGTTAATAGGTTGTGCATACACATGTGTGATAAGGCAAAAAAAAGACAAGAGAAGTAAATAATATAACAATTCAAAGTACAACTATTAAATGGCTATAAAGATTTTCCTGTACATTTAAGAAGCATTAAAATACTCGACCATATCAATAACATGCAATTTTCCTGATGAGACCGATGAGGCTGTCGAACAAAAAATACATATAAGTACATAAGCGTATATGTATATAGGCGCATCGGGATGTATACATGAACACATGCGTTTATAGCATTGCATATATGTACATGTATACATGTCGATGTATGCGTGTAATAATTTTTAGAACTGTTTGGCTTAAGAAGATGACTCTATAAATCAACGCTTTCAACTCTTATGACTGGGAAGAGCAGACAGATTGGCTGGTTGTTAGCTAGTTGCCCGTTGGCTTGTCTAGCGTAGCTTATTGAGTAGTAGTAAACTGTGCGCGCGTATATACAACGATATGTGTACATTACGTGATTGTTCATAAAGGTTTTATGATTGTAAAGCAAAGTCATCATAAGTACGTCAAGTTCATACATCTGAGCAGCGTTACAAATAATAACAAATTCTGACAAATTGGCAAATTGGCAAATTAACTTTTAACTCATTTTAACGTGCACAAACATAAACATAAACATAAACATAAACATAAACATAAGCACAAACGCAAGTACGAAGACAAACATTAATACAAGTGCACATACATACATTATCTATTTTTTATAAGTGTTAAAGTTTGATTGTTGGTGTTATGTTCGCTCAAACACACGAACCAGATAGTCGATAATGTTTATTATTAACTTGTGGTATGGTTTCACTTGCTGTATTATATCATAGTTAATTGTGTGTGCAGACAACACATGGTAATAACTTATTACATCATCAATATGCAACCGTAATAAACACACATATATTTTTCATACAGTTAAGTCATTCCGTACAGTTAGAAAAACAAAATGCGAATAAGATTTACGTAACTCATGAGAAGAAGGAAGCAAAATGCAATCCTTAGAGGGAATATACAAGTTTTACACGCTACTATAAAACGTCATCTAATGTGTATGGAAATCGGTTAAAGGAATTTTCATTTTAAACCAACAATTGTTGAGTTTAAAGTCGCTGAGTATTAGTGTATAGTTATAATACTAAATTGGTCCATAATAATTATTTGGCACAGAAATTAACTGCAGCAAATTTGGTCCATGTATGTCTTTTTTTTTTTTTTTTTTGGCACCCAACCCATAAAAGCGTTCTCATGAAAAGTAACACAAGTTTACAAGACCAAAGAGTCGAATTTTTAGCGCCTTATAACTTAATTAGGTGAAGAATGATAAGATTTTTGACAAGAAAAGTAATTCTACTTAACTAGGGTCCGTGAGAAGTAGAAAAATTATGATGGTGTACTTTTCATGAGGATCATTACATAGGGTTCGAAAAATACATAGATTCAGTTTTAATTTAACAGAGTAAATTTGTATTTGAGATTTAAAAAAATTAAATTTTATTATATTACGGAGGCTTCATTTTTGTCGGAACGATTATATGGAAGTGATGCAAAAAATAGTTTCATCCAAATTTTCCACATTTACCTTCTACTACTAGGCCAACGTAATATCTTTTTTCACTAGTTTTTGTCGAAATGCTGTCGTGAATACTGTCTGCACTGTATTACGCAAGGTAATAAAATAAATTGCCTCTCACACCCACCACCATTGAAATGTTTGGGGCCACATCCTTTCATTTATTATCAAGAAAAAGTGAATGGAACAAAATTTATCTCTCGCCTTTTACTTAACTAAAAGGTTTTGTTAAGAAAAATTAATCTACCATGTCGCGAAGTTCACCATAATTAATTTAGGACTAACGCACTTAGGTTTTTGCATTCTACTCTCCGAACCCTTTTATTTGATACCCATGTCTACCCATACTAGACTTTTTATTCACAGAATTGTCCATCACTACTTCGCCCATTTGGTCACAGAATGTGAATTTCGTTTCGTCGGAATCACTTATCTTCTGAAATTATATGCGGAGGGATCCATTTTACGTCATCGTCGTAAGAATCAAATCGACAATCGGAATGGAATAAAAAATAAGCCCTTGACTAAAACAACTGTTAATTAGAAGGAACGATTCTTGGCGAATTTCGCGTAGGAAGTAAAAAATCCGATTCTAACGTCAGCAATGTTTCACGGATATCGCATATGGTGGCCAAAAAGATAACAAGTACGCAAAACAAATACATATAAACTACTTACACATAAAATTTGTCAAATGTCTATAATACGTAAATAAATGTAACGGTGATTTTAAAAAACAATTTTAACGAGTTATGATATAAATAATTGTTGTCAAGGTGTCGTAATTTTAATGTGTGCCTTTTACGTAAAGTTTTAAAGAGCAATGAGTAAAAGATTGAACAACAAACACTATGAAGTTCGGCCGATACTTTTTTTAAAAACATCCCAGCTTCTGTTCATTATAATAACTTACATATATATAATCGAGTGGTTATGCAGTAGAAAAGAACAGTAATTGCCTCAACTTTGTTACTCATTCTTTGAATGTTTAATTCAATTAGTCAGTCGACTTGGAAACTACTGCAGCGGCGCTCATCATTTGGCTCCTTAATCCAGTCAATCAAAGAAAAAGTTTTTTTTTTTATTTTTTACTTTTCTTAGATAGAAAGTGACGTCGTTGATAATGATGATAGCAACAAAAATGGACGGTGGTTTTGCAATTAATATGGCATTAAAAGTGCAAACATAACAACGTACGCAATAAATCGGGACGAAATATATATGCAATTGTTGCAGTGTATTAGTGAAGGTTTATTCGTTTTTTGCTATGTTTTTATTTTTGCTTTTATGTGACCAGCGTTCTTAACGAACCCCACATAAGCCGCAAATGTAGAATCATTTCATTTTAAGGCAACGTCTAGAGAGAAATCTTTGATAAGAGAGATGAAAGAATTTTTACAAGCAAAAATAAATAAGAAGAACACAAATAAACGGAAAGAAATGTTACTAAAATTGCTAGCAAATTGTTACATTGTTAACAACAATTTTATAGTCATCCCACTAGTAAGCACCTAAAGATCTGTGGCGTGCGTGGTATGTGTGTGTGTCTGCTTACAAAATTTAAATGTATTTAGATTATATGCAAACTATTAAAGTAAATACTCTTGTTATTGTTTTTATTTCTATGAAAAAGAAAATTGCGCGCGCACCTTTAAAAACATGTGCTTTGTGTGTGTGTACATTTATACATATACTGGTTAAACGCGACTGTTTGGGATTCTATAGTAAGATTATGAAAAGAATTGAAAGCAACATTTGAACAAATTTCGTATAAAATGTTTACGGCATGTAACTCGTAAAGAATGCTAAGACCCTTACGCTTCCACAGCAGCACCAGTCTACGGTATTGTGACACGCATGCTCGAAGGCATTTTAAAATCTACATTGGTTTCAAGTCTATGGGACCTCGTTACAATTTTTCTTTGAAGCATGCATACACTTATAGAATAAGCGTTTATAAAAACGCAAATACACACGTATACACACAGAGCTACACATACACATATACACATGTGTACGGGCCGACTCACATGCGAATAATTCTAATGTCTACATTTGGTGGCAAATTTGATTTTGCGTGCTTTAAACCACTTGGATTTTGCGTGTTTTTCTGTATGGATTTGTATTTGTTGCAATAATTGTTGTTATTGTTGTTGTTATTATTGTTGTTATTATTATTGTTATGTACACAAGTATGGTCATGTTCACAGTCTTAGCCCTATACTTATTTGTTCGTTCGTTTTAGTTAAGCATTCAACAGGTTAACCATTTGATAATAACGAAACTGAAAAAGGAGTTTCTTGTTCTTGATGTTGTCACATATTTTGCGTACGCAAAATACCCTTTCAGAGTCTTGTGTTTTTTTGGTATTACGCAACCACTTGCCTTAGTTTGTTTACGCATAAGAGTGTATAGCGATAGTTTTAGTAAAATTTGTTTACATAGAAAAACAAGCACGCATTGCTCGTTGTTGTTGTTACAGCGGTTACCTTAGTCGTTAGAAACATGCAAATACGCATACTAGAGAGAAACTACAATTCCTCTGTATTCTCTGTCGGCGTTAAAATTTTTCGTTCATTTTCTATGCACGTGATTGTTTTTAGGTAATTTTTCTTTTTATTTTATATCTATTAGTGAAGAAGAAGAGTATACTAGATTTGCCCTTTTGTTTAAACAACCTCCAGAAATATGCATCAAATACCCGGCGAAGTATATGCATATATATATTTTTGATTAATCAGAGACTTTCAGTCGTCTTGTCGCTGGAAAACTTGTGAACTTGTGTTGAAAAATTGACAAAGAAAGGTGAAACTTGTTTCAATTGAGGAGCATGGATCCATTATGCTTATAACAAAAAATGCCTGCAACCCAATTGAAGATGTTCGCCGTGCTATATATGAATATATATATACGAATTTATGAATATATGAACACATATATATATAGTGCATATATATGCATATGCATATATATATATATATATATATATATAGTGCATCTAAAAAGTCAATGCAATGTGATTAGGGCTCAAATATGCCTGCAATAAGCAAAGCATAACTCGAATTAATCGAAGTCTTGGATTCCGATAAACGATGACTTACACAGAGATAATACTTGAGGTGTTAGGCATCGAAGATTCGTCACAACTGTAACTGTACTGTAACTTTATTACTGGTTTCTTTTAATTCTTTTCTTTTATTTACTATACACTTATTTATTTATTTATTTTTTTCTTATTATTTTCTGTTGGGATGGTTTTTTATATGTCTATAATGTTCCAATGGAACGTAATGGATCTGCAAACAGAAATGTTTCACGGTTTACAAATCAATTAGTTAACGAGCCGCAAGTCGGGTGCTTTGTATGTCCGTTTAATAACATTTTCGATCAGATATGTGAAGGCGATTCTTTAAGTGGTAGCGCATTGAATTAAGAAAGGGATAGACACAAGAGCTCTGGCATAAATGTTGCCGTAATCATCTACATTAAATATAAGGACTAAAGACTAAATACATAAAATGATGTCATTCACGTTGACTTTGACGCCGTCGTTGTGACTTTTAGAAAGCATTTAATTTTTCACATATATTCTAAAGAGCGAAGCATAACAAATTTTAATGAAATGATTTATTAAGTCTTTTGTAGCAACTCATGCTTTCACTTCTACAAAGTTGTTTAGATCTAACGCTTTACAGGTAAGAATAATCTGCAATAATATAATGAAGGTATCGATTGTGTCAAGGACTGGGAACTCTAATCGTTTAAAATCGTTAAAAATGAAAATTGAACAGTTGGGCCAGTATGCCCCTTTTAGGCCATTTTAATGCCGTAAATTGCGCACAGCAGTACTAATAAATAATAACAATTCTTTAGAATTGTGAACTTCTTTATAAGCGGTATGATGTCTGAAATATAACAGCGTATATGTCGATGTGTGCTGGAAGCTACCGCTAATTTAAAGTCAGATTTTCAATTAAATTGAAATCA
>KK502535.1:103819-118439 GCA_000688735.1 Glossina austeni | reverse complement strand
CACACACACACACACACACACACACACACACACACACACACACACACACAATAACCCTCTGCATACATGCATATATGCGTACATATCTGTATATACATATATTAATATATGTATATTAATATATAAAATATTAATATATGTATATTAATATATAAAATAAAGGTTGTTAGGCGCAGTATCGAATTCAATTCCAATTTGAGATACCTTGGACTGCAGTTACGAAAATAATTTTTGCAGAACATATTAAGAGAAGTACGAATAAAACATTGCCAAAAGCAACCATCCTGTGCAAAATTGTCCCAAATATGAACGGACCAATACAAGCGAAGCGAAAACGTATATGTAGCGTAGCCTAGGCGCAAATGACTGATGCCGCACTTGTTTGGGCAACAAAAGTACTGCAAAGTAAACATTTCCTACAAAACCTAGAAGCCGTTCAAAGGCTGTGCAGATTAAGAACGTTATCAGCCTACCGCACAGCTTCAACATCGACGGCAGTAGTCTTGGCAGCAATATTCCCCATCGAGCTGATGTGTGCTTAAGCAGCGGAGATATATCTACAACAGGAAAAAGGAAACAAAAACAGTAGAAGAAGGTAGTACCGGCATCCGCAAAGTTAAAACAGCTATCCGACAGGATATGTTAACGAAGTGGCAACAATGATGGGAAAAGAACACAAAAGGAAGGTGAACCAATATTCTTTTTTAAATTTTGAATTAGGTGTACGTATATATATATATAGAATAGAATCCTGGCAGCATCTGGTACATCATGGCGTATATGCAGTTAAGAGTATGGAATTCAATACGCTTTTGCTCGGTAAACGTTTGTTATAGTGTGACGTCATAAAAAGAAGCAAACAATGAGAGTAAAACAGCAAGCAATTAAATTGCTGTTAATTAGGAGTACTATTATTGGTGAAAAGTACCCGAGGTTTTACTTATTTTAATTCGTTGAAACGTTCCTTGGGTGCTATACATATAAGTAGACAATTAACTTTCTCTGCTGGTGAAGCTCACAATGTCTTCGAGCTATAAATAAGCCTTTGAATCTTCTCGTTTTCCTTTCTTAAAAAAATTGCCTAATCAAATCTTATGCCGGTCGCTTTTCCCAATTCTTTATTAATTGTCTAAATTTCACCAGCCGACTTTAAAAAAAAGAGTCCGCTGTCCCTATAAAATTGCCCAAGGTATTTTAAGCGAGATATATTTAAGCGAAACTGAAGACAATATTTAGCACACATGGTCTTAAATGTAGAAGCGCAAATCAGCAAGTAATAGGAAGCCTCGATATATCTAAGCAACAAAGGGAACACAAAAACTAAGATTGTGGATGTTATAACAAACGTATGTAACGTAAATGTCTATCTTGAGGGGGGAAAATGAAATATGTCTCGTTCCTCGAAGATTTTATGCTAAAGCCAGCCGCCTTTGTTACACCTCTCAAAAACGCAATCGCACGCTTTACACTTCGCATGTTGCGAAATAACCAAAAACGACAAGAAAATGTATGATTGTATAACTGAGTTTATAATCAACAAGAAAAACTACAGCACGAAATTTCTTGGCAGAATCACAGGTAGTTTTTGAAATGATTTAAGTCTCGCATCAATTTAACAGCTGTCTCGATGGGTATGGGGAGTACATCAACGTTTCTTTGCTTGAAAATGCTTCCAAATTAAATAATTTTTGAACGCATTGCAGAAGTTAAAAGTCTACAGATAGAAGAAGTTTGGTATAAATTGTCTTTTCGGAGCACTAGTTTCCACTTTTAAATGAATTATGATGATGAATGATTAACAGGAATATCTAAGAATTCGTTGCGAAAGTGATTGGAAATTCGGCCAACTTACACGTGAACGCTTAAGAAAAATATTTTCTAATTTTTTTACAATTACGATAGGGTATCTAATGAAAAGTTTGTCACTGAAGCGAGTAAAGCATTTCTTATTTGTTTGCCTTTTATATTTTATTAGAAACCTAATTCAGTATCAGCCACCTGCACTTATATAACTAGACACTTTAATCCCTTAAAATAAGAAAAAGCTAAACACAAAAATTAAAATTCATTACGGCTTTAACTTATGAAGTGCATGCATACTTCTACCTGGAAATGTCAATGACTATGTCATTGCAGTTTTTTCTCTCTATCTCATAATCGTAAGGTCCAATTCAAAGTTTCATACTTTTCTCTGAGAAAAAAAATAGAGTCTAGATATTACAAAATTTACACAAGACGTTTAAAAAATATACTACATTTATGTATGCTTGTGTGTCCATGTACGTAAGTAGAGGTGTTATGCTAAAAATTATGATATATTTATGTCAATGATAACGGATCGTGCTAACTGTGCTTTGTATGGTCTGTAAATTTATCAAATCATTTATACATACATATATCTTTAAGTAAATAATAAGAGGGACAAAAAATCACGTAGGGAAAGAAAATGTAGGAGATACGCACAATCAGAGACAACTAAATGACAAGACTTTGCTCAAGTTTCAAACTAAGAGATTATTAAGGATTTTTTGTGTTTATGTTATCAACAAAAGTCGTAACGCTGTTAATTAGCAGCAATTTAATTGTTAACTCTTGCAGTGTCATTATTTGTATAAGCAAAGATTCTGTTAATTGTTTCTTGATGTGACATCGTAGCCTCTCCAACGTGTGCAAAGCGAAAGCATCCATAATTGTGTGTTTTCATGTGCTATGGGTTACATGGAAGTGTGCAGGCACGAAAAAAACTAAATAGTAGGCATGTATTTAGCAAGTATAAAAAATTTAGTTTCCTTTTCATCGTGTATTTCACATTTTTTGTTTGCCAAGTGTCCCGACAAATTTTAATAAAAATTTTCATATCAAGAAATATGAAAAAATAATTGATAATAATAATTGATTTATTTATTTATTATTTATTATATATATATTTATTAATTTTATTTTCTAATACATACATACATTTGACATGTCCCTGCAACTTTTCACATCACGTATGAGTTATTGTATTGTAAATCTTGTAGAATGTTTTAGAACATTCTACGGTAGTCCACAATGTTCTGGAGTGTCTTCATATTTCTTCATACCTTGTCTTTTACAAATTTTATTGAAGCAGTTGGTGAATATAACATTTAGAATACTTCAATGCAAAACAAAACAAACGATGAAAGCAACACAAGTTATATTTTCTATCTACCTTTTGTTATGTTTTTTGTATATACGCACTTATGTATACATCATAGCGCATATTCACTTAAAAACATAGAATTGTATACATTTCTGCTTTGTAAACTTTTGAGAGAATGTAACGTCATACCAAGAAACTATTAACAGAATCTTTGCCCGTACAAATAATGATAATGAGAGAGCGAGCTGTCAAATGCCTTCTTATTAACAGCGTTACTATTATTACTCATAACACGAGCACAAAAAGCCCGTAATAATTTCCTAGTTTGAATTTTCAACAAAATGAGAGAGCATCTTGTCGTTCAGTTGTGTCTGGTATAATGATAAAAAAAAAACAGGCTTTTATTTAAATTACCACAGAAACGGTACGTATTTTAGTAAATATTAAGTCTTCAGTACTTTAAGCACTATATACATATATATATAAATATATATTCCGTGCCTTTTCCCAGCTCTATGTTAAACAATAATCCTGAGTCCTTAGAAATCGGGTGTTTACCCAAAAGTACCTTTCAATGATCCGTTCTTGTTTATTTTTTTTGTTAAACCTTAAACTAATCATTTACGCAAATTTTTGTTTATTTTTCCTGTTTTACATTCGGATGGGATTTCAATAGGCTTGGTGAAGTAACATTTTAATAGACGCAACGCCACATTTCTTGAAATGGCTGCGCAATTATTTTTCGCATAAATGACAATATAAATTTACTTTGAATAGTTTTGAAAGTGCGGAAGAGTTTACATTGAATTTTCGATTCTTTCGCTGTCGCTACTATTTCGAATGAAAAACCGTTTCTTATATGAATGTAAGACTTACCCGTGGCATGTTTGTTCGTCCACTAACTTCGTTTTCCGTTTTAGTCAGAATTTTCAGTAGGATTTAAGACGACATGCAACTGGTTTCCTGGCACCCACACGCACCGTACTGATCGCCATAAACGAATGACATATAGAATATATTTACGTATGTCTAGAGTTGTTGTAGTTTGTATTGTGTGTTTATATTATGTATATATGGATAAGTATAAAATGTATTAATAATTTTATATATATACATATGTTAATATACCGAAACTGTAATAATATTTTTGTAAACTTTATGACTCAGCCAGGATATGGCTTCTTTCCTAATTAGAGATGCTCACATACCCGTACGCATGTGTACACGCATGCTTGCATGCATCACTTATTCGCATTCACCTATATATGGAACTGTCATTACCAATAGAGTTTATATTTGCGCATCCATATCAATGTATGGATGTATGGACACTCACAGACAAACACGCACGGATATATATATAAATATATACAAATGCGTGCATGGGTGCACTGCTGGATGAATATTATTTGATGGTTTCTGTGTTATTGTCGATTTGTTGACCGATATTGTTGTTACTATTGTTGCCGTGTGTTGTTGTAAAGAATATTTGCATTTCAAATCCTACTATGACTTGCAAAATTATAATTTTTACTTTTCCTTTTCCTTCTTCTGTTACTTTTTTTCTCTTTCTTTACTCAGTTTTTTGTTTCAGTTTGTCTTAGTTTTTGATACAACTCGACTTATGCTGAAGTGCAAGTCATAATTTTATGTTGTTTAACATTATTGCGTCGTATTGTGGTTACTGTGGTTATCATAATCGCGACTCAAAAATGAACAAATATTACATACCTACATAAAGTAAAATAGTCTTAAGAAAAAGGGGGAAAGCCGTTCCTTTAATGCAATAAAAGCAAAAATGAGAAAAACAAGTAAGAAAGTTATACCGGGCGGGGGCCGAATCTCGTATACCCACCACTATGCTTTTCGCATTCTACTCTCCAAGTTCTTTAATTTGATACCCATATCGCTGGTATTATTAAGAAAAAATTAATCCACCAGATCGCGCTATCTATGATATTCATTTTAGAACTAACCCATTTTCAGGCAGATAACACATCTTCACTTGAGGGATGTGCAAAATAGTTTTCAACATTCTGTCTTGTGTCCATTATAATAAAACCCCAAAAAAGTGAAAACAATAAAATTGAATCACATGTAAACTTGTCTGGGCACGGCCGATTTTTTCTATATTTTCCAGCCAAGACTAGAGTGTTTCGTAAAGTAAATGCGTAAAATTTCAATCTTCTAATTTTTATAACTTCTGAGTAACGAGCAAAAACCCGCAAATTTTCGTTATGAAAAATGGGATTCCGTTCAGTTTATGCTCTACTGCGGGCTTTTGCTCTGACCAATTTGGCCCATTTTCAATGCCAAGCTGTGTGCAGGAACTATCGATTTGAAGTCAATATCTTCATTTTTGCGACCACGAGAGTGCCAACGACACACACCACACAGACAACCAGACGCACATACACACAGGCACATAGACACATAGACGGACAGACATGGCTACATCAACTCAAAATTTCATGCTGATCAAGAATATATACACTTTATAGGGACTCTGAAGCTTCATTTTGCGTGTTACATATATTATGGAACAAAACCAAATGAGTATACCCCCATCTTACAGTGGTGGGTATAAAAAGTATACAAAACCGAAAATGTTTATGCATTTGAAAAGCTCTTGAGTCGGCTGCTTGGCGTTTTAATTATTACAGATATATGTATGTACGCGTAAATGAGTTGATAGTGAGTAAGTGTGCAATTGTGCGTGATTTGTGCGTTTGCGTGCGTGTGCCCATATATGTGGCTTTATATTTGCGTTTGTGCATGTGTGTACTTTTATATAGGAAAAGTATGTTAAGTTTACTTGTAAGCGTTGCCGAATGTACTCAAATGTACAGGCACACGTTGGCGTCTTTATGGGTGTGTGTGCGTATGCGTGAATGTGTATGTGTGTGCGCGCGTATGGATTTATGAGCTGATAAAATTTATAGAAAATGACATTTACAAACGCTACTGATAATGAAAAGCTATTATGTGCGTAATTTATACATAATTTTCGATTGATATATTGAAATATTGTCAAATAACGTGGAAAAGGCTTAACAAACAAACCATCCTCCGGACAAGTACAAGGGAATCAAAATCAAGAAGAGAGAGGGAGAGCTTTAAATTTTTTTTCTATTTTATACCGATGCGAGTATACAAATTTAGCCGCTGCGCTTGCCTTAGGGCTTATGTATATTTTTGAGTGTAAGGCGGGGGCCGACATAACCAACTTAGCCATATTTGTTTGCGTTAATGAAGTCCGGAAATAGACAAGATTTATAAGCAAAAATTTGCTAAAACAATACAAATAACTTATTGTACTAAAAAACGTGGCGCTATGAAGTTAGAAATAGGGAAGGTTTGCCGTTGCGGGTACATCAGTGACTCTCTTGTTTGATCTTTTGCAGTTTTAATAAAATATTTATAAGCGACTATTGAATCATACGAAAAAGAATGTACGCAATTACAACATTAAAAAATGATATTTGCGTTTCATTTATTCATGCGTGAGTTTTTTTTTTTTTTTTTGCTCAGCGAGCAGGAGGTAGAAAATCTTCGGAAGATACTGCTGGTTCTCAGTAGCAGTATGCACGATTCGCCCTCCGTGGCGCCTACGTACTAAAAACTACCCCCCCCCACACTTCTACCATTCTCCTCCGCGGGACCACCGTTAGGTATTACTTCGCGGAGGCTGGTTGGCATTAGCGCGCTTCTGATGGTGGGACCTTGGTGGAATACACTATTGGCTTCCACCCCCTCTGCTCTCCACCCGTTGCCTCTCCACCCGTCGTAGCTCCACGAGGGTATTGCTAGCAAACGCGTCTACCGAATTCCAAGCTGCTGCACTACCGATCATTAGGCTCATTAACTCGTAAGGTGGCACTTGTGGCCGGCCATTCTCAAACCTGCGGCAGTAGAACGTTATGTGCTCCGCGTCTTCTTCCGCATCCGTGCATATCGGGCAGTTAGGCGAGCTATCGTGCCCGAACCTGTGCAGGTACTTCCGAAAGCAGCCATGGCCGGTCAGAAGCTGGGTAAGGTAATAGTTTACCTCTCCGTGGCGTCTTTCAACCCATACTCTTATGCTAGGGATAAGAACGAACGTCCATCTTCCTTTTGTCGTCCTTTCCCATCTCGACTGCCACATCCTCAACGAGACCATCCGCTCCTCACTTCTTATGACGCGTGAGGGGAGCTCGTTGCCACGACGCCGTTCGTAAATGCGGCTCATCTCGTCGGCCAGAATGTCGACTGGCAGGGTGCCAGCTAGCACTAGCGCTGCGTCCTCCGACACGGTACGGAATGCGCAAATCTGCCTCAGGGCGCTAAGGCGATGTACCGTCGCCAATTTTCGGAGTGTCGCCTTTGCAGTCAGTGCACCCGCCCATATTGGGCACGCATACATAATGATTGAGGTCACCACCGTGGCTATGACCCTCCTCCTAGCTGTTTTCAGCCCACCCACATTTGGCATAATCCTTGCCAGGGCCGTCTGGATGCCTGCCGCTTTCCTCGCCACGTATTCAATATGGGACCTGAAGTTGAGGCGGTGGTCAATTAAGACTCCCAGATATTTGAGCGCGGGGACTGATTGCACTGTGTGATCCCCTATCCTTATCCTGCACGTCTCTGGCTTTTTCCGGCTACTCACCAGCACAACTTCAGTTTTGTGTTCGGCCAGCTCTAGGCCCACGTTGATTAGCCACGCTTTGATGCGCATGATTGCCTCGGCAGCTTTCGCTTCTATCTCTTCAATTTGCTTTGCGACCACCACTATCGCTACGTCGTCGGCGAACCCAATAGTTGTTGCGTTGGTGGGCAGCTGCAACTGCTGCTTCATGCGTGAGTGTGCACGCATGTGTGTAGAGGTTTATGCAAAAAAAGAACTCGCATTTATGTATTTACAAAAATATTATGATGAATGCAAACATTAGCAGTAGTACTTGAAAACACTATCGGCTGTTGTTATCTAAACAAGAGACATGCAAATTGTACAATATGTTTAGCATAGCAAATACGCAGGCAGACTAAACATCAAGTGCACAGACAGACAGATTGAATGAATGTACCAACGCTGGGATTGAAATATAATATACCTTATATATTGAGAATGTATATATACGCCCCTATATTCATATATAAGTATTTATAGGCATATATAAACAAAAGGACAGCCATGCGCAGGCTCAATTCATGGTCTCTGAGTTTAACGTAAACGAGCTTATGCATGCACGTATCCGACTTCACTCGCATGTATGCAGGTATACAAGTGTATGCATCTAGGCTTGCATGCAACATTTCGTACATCAATATATCGTTAAGTCGACGATTTCAAAAAAATATTCCTTAGAAAATTTGCATTATAAGCCATGTTAAGCTATCTCCTTCTGTAATTGTCGCAATTTTCCTCTCTTTTATCATCTCTCTCGTCTATGTTTCATCCAGTCGCCTCTAAGCGGTGTGCTACCGACAATTATAATTTTTTAGTTAGCCACACTTCAAAGGTATAATAATTAGAAATGTAAGAGAAGCATAATTATCTTCAAGCCCTGAAATACAATGAATTTCTTCTTCTTATCTTCTTATCTTGTTGTGAGCTATAAATATGCAAGGGAACATATGAAGACGTGATTCTTTCAGAGCTGTTTCAAGATTTTGATAGATCTCAATAAATACTCAGTAAATTGTACATTTTCTTGGACATTCGTTCTGCCATATGCGACCAAAAGTTGTGCTGCTAAAAAATCACTTTAGCACGTCCTTTGACAGATTGAATCGCTATATTCTTTTATGTTTGGCTAAATTGTAGCACTTTTTATTGACGCTGTTTTCTAATGATTCCGGAAATACAGAATAGGAGTCTGACGCGGTAAATCCACGGACTTGCTGAGTAGGTTTTCTTTACCGTGTCGATTATATTATTGTGTCAGATTATTTACGGATATATTTCAATATATAATTTGTTAAGGTTCATAGTTTCGCTACTCCTCATTTTGTTTTTATTTTTGCAGGATAGTGTTTGCTATGAAAGCCTTTTTTTACCCGTTTTAATTAATGTTTGTCTACATTTAAACATCTATATACATATAAAGGCAGACGCGTGAAACTATAAGAGTGTATGTAGGCTATCGCATTTTTAATTTTTAGACGCGTCTTGAATGCGCTGACTTCGCGGTTGTGACTTGTGCTCGTTATGTGGCGTAATTTCTGCTCTTTACTTAATAATGAAAATTATGTAAAGCATATAAATCTAGTGGTTTCCCTCTCTGCTTGTTTTGTTTTCTTTTTTTTTCAAATTTTTTACATTCGCTTTTGCAGATTTTTATTTTTTTGCTATCCTTTTTTGTTTTTTTAACTTTATGCTCAACACTAAAGGGTGGGAATACGTGTACCCTCTTTGTTTTTTTCATAATGTAGCTAACACCCGAAAGGAAGCTTCAGAGATCCTATAAAGTATATATATTCTTGATCAGCGTGAATTTCTGAATTCACTAAGGCAGGTCTGTCCGTCTCTGTGTGTTTGTTGTGGTGCGTTGCTGACACTCTCCTGGCCGCAAAAACGAAGATATCGACTTCAAATTTTGTAGAAACATTGACAGTTTTCGCACACAGCTTGGCATTGAAAATGGGCCAAATTGGTCAGAGCAAAAGCCCGCAGTAGAGCATAAACTGAACGCAATCCCATTTTTCATAACGAAAATTTGCGGGTTTTTGCTCGTTACTCAGAAGTTATAAAAATTAGAAGATTGAAATTTTACGCATTTACTTTACGAAACACTCTAGTCTTGGCTGGAAAATATAGAAAAAATCGGCCGTGCCCAGACAAGTTTACATGTGATTCAATTTTATTGTTTTCACTTTTTTGGGGTTTTATTATAATGGACACAAGACAGAATGTTGAAAACTATTTTGCACATCCCTCAAGTGAAGATGTGTTATCTGCCTGAAAATGGGTTAGTTCTAAAATGAATATCATAGATAGCGCGATCTGGTGGATTAATTTTTTCTTAATAATACCAGCGATATGGGTATCAAATTAAAGAACTTGGAGAGTAGAATGCGAAAAGCATAGTGGTGGGTATACGAGATTCGGCCCCCGCCCGGTATAACTTTCTTACTTGAAACACTAAGCAAATATTTGTGACACTAACAACTATTTTTAGAAATATTTTATTTCTTATCATTCAATGTGATTGCGTATGTTTTTTCGAGATGTTTGTTTGCTTTATACGCTTACCGAATATGCATATGTATCGAAGGGAAATAGAGATATAAGGAGAGAGAGGGAAAGAATAGAAAGAAGACAAAGACGAAGATGAAGATAAGGACGAAGAAAAAAAAGGAGAACACCTTAAATTAAATTCGCAAAATTGTGTTATAAAGCCATTGTGTAGACATTTTCTGCCCTGAAGCTGTTTGCGATGCTTGGAAGCTTGAAAAAATAAAGAACTCCAAACAATATGGTGGGGCGTAGTTTAATATCTACATACATAAGTATTTGCACCGACAGAAAAGTTTCGTGCTTATTACTATGCCGTGCAAGTGAAGTTTCAGTTAAAGTTACAGCTAAAATGTACGTCAGCCGACATGCTTTGCAGATATTAATTGTAAACCGCTAAGAGGCTGGCAGCGTTGGTAGACAGACAACCATATAGGCATATGGAAGTCAAGCAGGCAAATTACACATGTCCACCCTCAATATTTGTTCTGTTAACATAACTTAGGTACTTAGATGGTAGGGACTGTATTGTATGAATTATATATGTATGCAAAGAAATCAACAGCCAGTCCTACTGCGCTCATACGAGCGAGCTTACTATTGACGCCCGTAAAGTATTTTATAATTTAATTCATGTTAAATAAATGCCAAATCGTTCTATGTAAAACTCTTTGCCACCTCTTTATATACCATTATATATATAAATGTATAGATGGATAGATAAAGAGATAGATATTGCATTGCGTCCATTTTGCAATGCAATGATTCTGCGCTTTTTGACTTTTGTTGTGATTCTACGCATACCAACTATTTCGAATGTTTTGTTGTTAGGCTATAATGCAATCAATCGTCGGTCAGAGGAGTTTAGTGCGCGTGTATACGTTTAATAATAATAACAACAATAAAAGCAACAATAACAACAATTCCGCGTACCATAACAATGTAAACCATCATAAGGTATTTTGTTGTTAGTTGTTAAGCCCAATAATGCTGGCTTAACTTGAGTTGAATATATATACAAACGGGAGACGATCCTCTTTCTCTGTACAAATGGCTACAAAAGATGTTATTGTAATTTTAAAATTATGACTTTATAGCCTGGCGGCAATTTTCTTCAGTTCATTTATCATTTATGTTAAATTGTAAATGTCACACTGGCAAATGATCTTCGCATTCTCGCTTATTCCCGTACCAGGCCGTGTTGTTATCTTTTTACTAAGCTAAGTTAACACCCGCTTTTTAAGAGTATGTGAACGAATGGGTTGCTGAACGGACCATCAAGTCCATGTGGATAGTTATACACTCCGTGATTATGTAAAGCATGTTTGTAGAGTTGTACGTTCTAATTTTGTATGACAGTTTATTAGAGCGGCTTAAATTACTTTGAAGTTTAACCCACAGTCTACATTGAATTTTATATGCGTATGCTATATAGTATATATGTATATATGTATATTGGTTTGTTGTCTCTTGCGTTCCTTTATGTAACGCATAATTCTTCCGTTAAAAAAATTAAGATGTTTTTTTTTGCGTTTTGGCATTTTTCTCAACAATCTTTCCGCCATTTATAAAATATATTGTCAAGTGTTGTGTTTATCATTTTAAAGTGGCTTCTGTGTCACACAAGTTAGCAGGAACAACGTCAGCAGCAGCAGCAGCAGCAGCAGCAGCAGTAACGGCCATAACGTAGAGCATAACATACGGTATTAATAGTAGTTGCGAAACTTTACCAGCCGCAGCGAGCAACCGAGTTAGTGTGTTTATGCTTCCAAGATATCGAAAGGTGATAATTATTATGTAAAGTGAGATGTACTTTTTAGGATATATGAGCACAAGGGCAATGTCAGCTTGGATAACATATGTATGCAGTTGTTGTTGTAATTGTGGTTATAGCAATGGTTAGCAATAATGTTCTTCAAGTAAATATGCAAATATTTATATTGGGAAAACAAACACACAGAGCAAGCAGTCACTGACGAGATGTGTCATCTTTGTAAATAAGAAGGAAACGTAATAAAAGAAAAAGAAAACAAACACATATGTGTACATATATGTATGTAGCCATGCATAGGTATACGGTCATGTTAACGTATTTCAGGGGCCTTATACAACGAGTATACGAACTGTCTTTGGGGGGAGCACAACTAATGAAAAGGTAATTTTAAAAATTTGAAGAATTTGAAATTAAAGAAAACAGACGAAATTATCTATAAAGTCGCTGAAAGTCAAATTGCTGAAGATATACATTTTTTAGCAACAGCTGAGCACATTGCGTAGACACGATTATGGAATGCAGTGCAAAATATATAAGATAATAACTTTCCGGACTGCGTTTCAATCTCAACAGTTTTAATCTTTCTTTCACTGTCTGTCAGATAAATCGAATTCGTCCATATTTTTCCAAAAAATACGTCTCGTTTGAAGAAGTTTAGTTCCGATCTCTAGCCGCCAATAAATCCGCCTACCTGGGCACATCAAACAGTTAACTTTGAAGGGTAAAATCTCGAAAAAAAAAAAAAAAAATTTAAAGCAAAAAAAAGAAGATTTCATGCTTCGATTTAGTGGCCCTTTCCATGTTAATTCCGTTTATTACCGATCCCACTGAGCCCGAGTTAAATCTTCGTCACTGACTATGATTTTAGAACAGAAACTGCCATTTCTCCTGATGTTTGCGGTCGAATCGTCGGAGTTAAGCGAAGCGTTATAATGTTTTTGAGTGTACACAGTTTTACGTTTTTATCTAAAATAAACTATAATTTGCCGCAGAGCTTTATTCTATCTATTTTATCATTCAAGCTAGGACAACCTAATAAAGCATGTTTCGATGGTTGCTGTGTGCTAGGAAATTGAGAATAAATCGAGTCATCGTCGTAGCCAACCAGCTATTGTCGAGAACAATTGTGACCATTGACAATTTAGGTAAGGAATCGGCCTGCGTATGTGAGTTCATGTAGTGTGCCATGCTTACATGTTTGCATTTTCTCTTCTTCACGGCGAATTTTCTTTCAATAGCTGTCTCACATCAAAGCATTCTTTTCTGAAATGCATAAATATTATACCTCGCGGTTGGTTTTCTGCTATCACGCATGTCGTGCCGTAGGACTTTGTGCAAAAATCAGCAGCATTAGGTTGATGTTCGCAGCATTTGTCCACGCTCATGCTGCACGCATTATAACTGATAATAAAGTTTGGCCGGATGGAATACTTTTGTTTTAGCGTGATTTCTCAATGTTTGACATCGTGAAGAGTGACGTAACTCTTGCAGTAATTTGTTTTATTTGTGATATCTTCTTACCGGCGACAACAATAAGAACATCGTTAGCATATTCTGTTTGTGTTCAAAAGTGGCCCGTGTCTGCTCGGCAATGTCCGTTTGACGATTCGAATTTTTGACTAAACATTCAATTTCATGTTGGTTGAGGCATCGGCGCCACTTAAGGTGTAAGGTTGTGAACAATTACCAATTTTAATAGAAAATTGGAAAAGGTCATGAAGTTTTAAAAGTTTGAGACATTCAAGCAAATTTTATAAACCAAATGTAATCACTTGGACACATGAATAATTCAATTTCGAAAATAGCAAAACAAAAATAATTCAAAATAAAATTTTAAAAACGCTTTACGTGGTTTCTCTTACGCGAAAATGAGAAGCTCAGCAAAATTTGTTGCTTTTCTAAACACATTAATACCTTTGTTGATTTTATTTCGTTTTTGTTTTTTTTTTCTCAGTCTTTTTTCTTTTTTTGTGATTAATTTTATCAATGACTATCTCCTCACACAGACGAACGATACTGGGTACCAGCATACGTCTCATTATAAAGAGAGCCTGCATATGCTAGCTCACAGGTAAGTGCTGACAAAAGATTTCTATCTTTTGCAATTCTGTAGTTAACTTTGTGTTCTTCTTCGTATGTGGTTGTGTAAATGAATGTAAAAAGGGTTTATGGAAAATCTTGTTCAAAGCGTGGAGTTTTGCTCAAGGGATAATCTATTATGGTAAATCTTTTTAACTCTAACGAGACCTAAAGTTTGCCTATTTTACTCTTGTGGACTCAAGTGCATTTACTAGTCAGCTTGCTAGCTTGCTAAGGTGATTGCAACAACTTTTCGCGGTTACTGTGCTGTTCACCCTAAGCACAAACTACGAATAATGCAACGGCAGCATTTTGCACTTATAAGTCTGGTGGTTTTTGATATTTTTTCTTTTTTTGGGCTGTGGCCATGTGGCCAATGTATATATATATATATATATATATATATATATATATATATATATATATA
>KK502535.1:61599-103709 GCA_000688735.1 Glossina austeni | reverse complement strand
CTATATATATATATATATATATATATATATATATATATATATATATATATATATAGTACACATAGTACACATAAGTAAAGTTAATGTAGTAGCATTGACGTACTTACCCCAACGAACTGTCTGCCTTTCTTTATACTCTTCATTTGTGTCATATTGAATGCGGTTGTTATTGTTGTTGTCTACTGTTGGAGGCTGCTGCTTAATATTAATATGAGGCAGCACATTGTGTTGGTCGCCTTGAGCTGCTGCATCTGATAGTGAAAATTCTTTATATTTTCGTGGCGGCGATGCCGGTGTAATTGCCGCCACTCTAATGGTGGAATCGCCGCCACGATGCCAATCATTTAAAAAAGAAGGAGCTCCTTTTTTTAAGGTGTTATCGCAAAAATTTAATCATTTCGTGTACTCACAAAAAAGTGACGTGCATCTTAAAACAATATATATATATATATATATATAAAATAAAATAAATAAATAAAAATAAAAGAAAATAAAGATAAGAGAAAAATATTCTTACATACAAACAAGTTTTCATAATAATATCTAAACGTAAGAATGTACGTCCGCGTGAAATGCTTGAGTACAGACATGGGCGTGTAATCAAAACAAAAAATGAAAATTGATTCCATTTTCTAATACTTGCATTTCGCAACGTCTGTGTGCGTAAGTGGTTAGCCCACTTTGGTTCAATTCTTTGAAATGCTTGCCCTACAATTGGTGGAGATTTAAGTCTGTCGATACTAAATAAACTTTTACCTTTGCTGCTTTGCTCTGTGCCTTCCAACGCGAAGGTTTCCGAATATAAAGAAATTGTGTTTGCGATATGTTTGTCGCATTTCAAATAAATATAAACAGTTCCTACGAATGTCCACATCATGGTTTATGTATATGTTCGTTTATTTATTAATTTTTCTTATTTCTGTTTTCTAGAATCTTCGTTAGAGGGGCGTGTTTTGGACGCTCTTGGAATTTGCAGTAAACATTGCCGAGATGTTAATTTATGTACGAAAATTCCTCATATACTCGGACATGCGTACATAACATATAGAATTCAAAACATACAGTAAACACTCGACAGACGTGGCGTACCTTTCAAAGAAATTTTTTAATATGCCGCCATACACTTGTCAAACACTGCTTTCAATCACACCTCAAGTTCATACTAAATAAGCCATGGCACACGCACATGCACAAACTTCTCAGGTACATATTTATTTCTTCTGAGGTAATATATATTTTTACACCCCAGACACTTTATGGTACAAGGGTATATTAAGTTTGTCCGGTTGTACGCAACACATAGAAAAACTTGATATAGACCCATCTTTAATTTTACTGGTAGATCCAGAATCACTCCCTGAATCGACGTAAGCTTGTCTGTCAGCCTGTCTTACTCTCATGCGTTCAACCTTTTTGAAATGTTGTGATGAAATATGGCGCATTCAGTTGTTTCGGCCCAAGGACGTGCGCCGTTTGCGTTGGCCCACTTTTTCGACTACTCTATATATAACGCCTTCTTTTGAAAAAGCGTTATATGAATAATTGTAGGATTGTGTACTACTACAGTGTTTTTAGTCGTTATACCCTGATTCAGATTCAGAATCATTTTCTGAATCGATCTAAGCCAGTTTGTCCACTTGATGTCTATCCATATAACTTTGTGTTAAAGTTCAAGGTTTTTGAGATATTTTGATGAAATTTGTTTTGATGTTTTTGTAATGTGACGATCGTTGAACTCTTTGGGCCATCATTTGATGAAATCGAGCACTGATCTAGCTTTATTTAAACAGAGCTCAATGTGCTCAATTACTATTAAGGTTCAATTTTCATCACCACACATTAAAAGCTAGACTTTTCTACTCTACAACGGATCAGTTTTCGTGAAAATTCTTATTAGGCTAGAATCCAAAAATTAGCCCACTATGGTCCACATTTGGTACAGTTAATTTTTTTATATTAAATTACTATTAGTTTCAATGCTTCATGATGAAAATTATACCTTTTTGCGGCACGAACTTCAATTTTCTTTGTATAAGGGGGTTTAAAGTTTTCATACCATACGGACAGACAGGCTTCAGGATCAATTCAAATCATGATTCCGAATCTATCGATATAATAATAGGTGGCTCTATCTAAAGCCCTTCTCCGTGTTACATACGATCGCATTAACTTAATACCACACCACTTGTACTACAAGTGGTAGAAGTACAAGTGTAGAATAAGAAAACGTTGCAGTCGGGCATCGTCGACCATCCAATATCTCACATTACTTTCACTTAAACAATTCTTTATTCGTTTTCGTGATAAACTATCAACAAATGTAACATCTCTCCATGTTTCATTTATTTATTTACTTATTTTTTCATTTATTTCATTTTATTTACACATGAAATTCAGCTAAAATAAATTAGCAGCTGAACTCAATTGACTCTTAGAAATAAATGCAAAAATTTCCATCGCTTCTATCAAAAATTAGATTTGCCATTTTTTAACAATTTTTAAACGTATTCTGTTGAATCTACAGAACACCTATAGGAAGGAGACCACACAACGGAGGCATACTTATACATATATGGGCTTTTTCCAATGTGACGATCGTTGGACTATTTTGAGCTATCGTTTGATGAAATCTAGCAATGATCTAGCTTTATTTGAACAGAGCTCAATGTGCAGATTAAAACGTAGTCTTTGATCGGTGGAATATTCAGTAGTGAATGAATTGCCCCCTGAGAAAGAAAGCGTCTTGCATTTTTTTAGGTTTAATTTCATAAAATTTAATGACCACCATGTACAGACAGATTATTTAGATCAGATTGAAGGAGATACGAGTGCGATTTCAAGGAATACCAAGAGAGCAATTTAACATCGTCAGCGTACATTAAGGTATGGCTGGATTTAATTACGCAAGGGAGATCATGGGTGTACGGGATGAATAAAAAGAATCCTAAGTGGCTGCCTTGGGGAACACCTGCGGGACATCACGCGTAATTCATCAGATGTGATGGAGTTAAAGAGAACCCTGAATGATCTGTTATTTATTAATTTATTTATTTATTTATTTATTTTATTTTATTTTAATTCTACTCATATATGAAACTCGACTAAACAAATAACAGTCGAGTTCAATTGACTCTTAAAGCAAAACTTGTATTAATTAAAGTATAAGTAAAAATAAAACAAATAACAAGGAAAAAATAAAAAAAGAAAAAAAGAAAAGAAGCATGTACGCAACTAGCATACTCTTACACTTACAACCGGTACAAGACCAAATTGCAAACGAACCCCTAATCGCAAACCCCCATCGCAAACATGCATAAGCTTGGCAACCGTTAATAGTTAACATCAATTCATTTTCGAATGATAATAACTTTCTAGGGTCTTACGAAGACCCTAATAGCATGAAGCATAAGCCGGAGGCTTAGGGTTTGAAGATCAATAATTAAAACAACAACGAACAGCAGAGGAGAATCCACAAAAGAGCACCAAATGCTGACCGCAAAAAACAAAATGATATCAACACTTTGAAAACAATTCGGTGTAAATAAATTGCAAATACAATTTAATGATGTACCTCTATTCACAAATATTCGGACTGGATTTAGGCTTAATAAACAATTAAAACAATAACATACGAAATAACTTTACAAAATTTATGGTCACGAAAAAAAAAATACGATCACAACTCGTGCCTAGAGGTGGTAAAACATTTATAAGAGACCTTTTATGAGACGAGGGATGATAAAGCGATCTGACCAAGTGTAGCACGTGAAGTTTTTCTCGTCAAAAACCTTATTTTTCTTCAAATATTTTTGCTATAGAATACTATAAGTTAGACCTTGCTGCCACATAAAGAGTGACCTTTCATGAGATCCCATATACATATGTGTTGGAGTCCAGAAAACAGACCCGCGCGGTCTAAAGTTTATACAGTTAACTTGTACGTCAAATTAGTGGCAAGGAAAAGTTTTCATCATAAGATACTAAATATCACGTCGTCCCGCCATCTGCAAGTTCTCAACAGTTTTTCGATTGTCCAACTACACCCACGTATGTTAATGATGCATCGACTAACGGTTAGCCGTTTAATTTGCATGTGACAAGAATTCCAAAAGTTGGAGTTGAACGTTGTATATAATTTTTGAACGGGCAGAAATGTAACATATTTTGTTCTGTTTTATTTCTTTGTATAAAAGTGTATAAGGTGCGAAAATCTGCGCGAAAACTTTGAAATTGAAATTTTGTATATTTGTTCCTCTTGCAGATTAGCGCAAACATTAAATGTCTGTTATAGCGAAGCCATTGGCCCTGGCCAACCATTAATCATACTCTATGTTATTTCACCCTCTATAACCAAAAAAAAAGCAAGAAAAAATAAAGCATAAAACATAAACACAAGCATTAACGGAAGGAATGCCAGCCGCAGTAGCTAGCTGTTTATGGTAACTGAAATCAAGTTGGTTTCTAAACAGCTGTTTGGTATTGTATGTGTCACCTCCAAAAATGGCAAAAATAGGTGGAAAATGCAAAACTAAAACTGCAGACAAGCAGGCTTAGGTTACACTATGCGCTCTTAATTGGCTACCGCCATATAAAAAAATGGTAAATCTTTCAGAGGCAAATCCAAATATATATGTATATAAATACATGTATATATATATATATATATATATATATATATATATATATATATATATATATATATATATATATATATATATATACATAAAGATTAAAACAAGTCAAGAACTGTAGTGCACGCATCTAATTGGATTGACCTAAGCTGGATAGTGATGCTGCCGTAATGGTGGTAGCGTTATGCATTTTTATAGAGGCCAAAATAAGCATAAAAGCTTAAAAGTTGTGTTCGTGCAGAGCTAGCAGCATGTTTAAGATATATATAAAAAAGAAAAATAAAAAATAAAAAATAAAAAAAAATTAGACTGAATGCCTGTCTGCGTAGATGGTTCAATGCGCAACTGATTGCAAAGAAATGTACGAAAGCGATTACATAGAAAAAAAATATATGTATGTATTTTTATATATAATATAATTAATAATTGAAAAACAATTCTTATTCGCATTTTACAGTAAACCTTAACTCATATATATACAAAACCATGCAATACAAGGGCAAGGGCAAAACACTAGTCTCCCATCCTGTTCAGCAAATGTAATAAACATGCAAAATTTAAGTGTGGAAGAGATAATGTCATCCCTTGTAATTGGCGTAAATTTTCTTAATGCATTACAGCAGTTCATTAATTCGAAATTTTTATATTTTCTCGCTGTACTCTTAGTTTCAATTGTTGTGAGCATATTTTTTGTGTTTGCTTTGCAGAACCATCCTCAAAACTTAAAGGCGTTTTCTATCCTAATCTCTTGTAATTTCTTTTTTTTTGCCGATTTCGAGAATTTCAACATAATTAGTAAACGAATAGACAAAATATTAAAAATGTGAATCTGAATTTAGAAAAACATTCAGCTTATCAACAATATTTTAACACTAGAATCGACTCAGTAAAAAAAAAAACATATTTAGAAGGTCTACCGAAGGACTATCGAAACTAAGAATATCTAAGAATGAATGAGTTTTGACTTTAAAATGTAAACCGCTCATCTTGCATTTTACAACACGGACAAATATTCACATTCACAATTGTAAGACAATTGGGAACGTCTTATATGATTATTATATATATTAATGCCAAATGACCAAATATGCGACAACAAACTGGAGGCAGGTCTGCTTGCCTGTTTTCTTGATAACGTTCTTTTAAATAAATAAATAAAAATTAAAAGTAAATTACACAATTTTCTCTCAGTGTTTTCAAAATAATTTTCTACACTGTTACTCCTGACTTTATATGCTCGTTTTCTTGCAATGATTTTCACAACGTTTGCCTTCAAAATTCCCTTGAAACATTATATTCGGCCGGTCATTCGATACGTTTGCGGTTCAAATATCAGCCAATATGCTGCCAATCACATACATAAATACATACCCATGTACATACCTATCATATAATATACATAAATACGTATGTGCATATTTTCTAAAAAATATAAAAAAAAAAAAAGAACAATGAAAACGAAACGAATCTAATTGAATTCAAAGCAATAGTTTTCTGTTAAAAACTGCACACAGCTTGTACGTATAAAGAAACTTCAAGCAAATCAGATTGTTATGCATTAAAATGATTTGCTAAAAAAAGAAAAAACAAAAAGGAGGATGATTACATAAAGCTCGGACCGAATTTTTTAATACCCATCATCTTTAAACATTAATACTTACCTTAATACCTACTATTCGATCTAAGGCACATATGTGCAAAAATTATGTTGTCGGTTGAATGCAATTAAAAAAGTGTTAATTTTTTACGTTCGAGCGAGCGGCTTTGGGCATGTAGGTATTTTTGAATACACCACAGCAGATTTACTCAATTTGTGAATTGTGTGTTAAAATAGATTGAAATACGATTGAATCGTATTGGGTCCATTGATTGATAAAATTCAACTTTATGTAAACTATATTTGCATCATGTACTCCAATGTACTCCGAAATGTTCTTATACCGTCCTTGTCCGTGGTCTCTCGCCCTCGCCACGGTACAACCTTAACGGTTTCAAGGCGAAATAATGATCGATCGATCTAAGCGCACCTCTAACTTGACAGAACAACTGACCGATTAAATACGATTGTGACAAGTTGAAGGTCACTTTTTAGGCTGCTTTTGCTGGAAAGGGACCGACATTTGGCAATTTTTATCATGTTAAGGTTAAAATTTTTTGCACAAAATTTCGGAAACCATTTTCTAACTGTTTTATAATTTACTGCCTTTTCATTCTAAACCTATCAAAAATCATTGCCGTAGCTATAGTTTCATTTTTTCATTCATTTGAACACAGAGAAAAGCGCAGTGCCACGAAAGACATCGATGTCTTTATAGATCGATATACATTGAACGGCAGTTTGTAGACAACAGAAACTCAAATCGTATAAGCACCGATATCTAAGTTACTTATATCTGTAATTTCGGGAAAATTGAACGCGTCATGAAGTCTTATGAAGCAACCAAATTCCAACCAAAAATGGATACAATTTGTGTATACACCTTATAAGTAAGTACAAGGTAAGATATATCATATATATCATATAATATGTCTGTCTACTTAATAATCCGTTCAAATCATTGTTGTGACTTTAAAGCTATGCCAGAAAAACAAAAATTCACTAATTTTTAAATATATTTTAAATATTTTTTAATCAGGTTAAACGATTAATGGATGGGTCCACTCACAATGGATTGTATTTCGCTTGGCCTAAATCATGACCACAAAATTGTGACCTCCTTAATTTAGAGCACCAATTGGATTTTGAATTGGCTCCTTAATAAAAAGTTTCCGGTCTCTTTCAAAGCGGAGCAGAGGGCTCTTTTTCAATTCGTAATTAGTATATTATATAAGTCGAACGATATTTAATTGTACAAACACCAATTTGTATGAAAATAAGATTTTAAATATATTCGGTATACGATATACGATTAATTGATATAGAGATATATTGCATTTAAATATTGTACATAAATTAACAATGGATATTAGATGACTCGCCGTACGGCACACCCAACTTCTTTGTTGTTCTAAATATCTTTTCGATACTCTCTATATCTATACATATATATGTATAGATCAGTCAGCCTCCTCAAATTTCTAATTTGCTAAATATATAAATCATTAGACGACGCTCTTAGCAGCTACCTATTTTGTGAGAACAATCTAAATCTCGTTTTACGTAATAGTGATGGTAATCTTGATGATAACTTGATATGCACGCTTACGCGTAAATATCCAAATATCTGTCTTGTAGAGAATCTACTTAGGACAGTTACAAAGTGAATAACTCAAGTTATTCTTTATAGGATCTACGCTTAATATACACTTAGCTGTACAAGTGCAATGCTAAAGCTAATATATCTTTCGTTGATGGCTATAGAAATTCAGTTTTAGAGAGGCTGATCGAAAGCTGTCCACATGTTGACTTGTAGCCTTGTATTGATTGCGGGCAAATTTACGTTCTTGTTAACAGAAATCTATGGATAAATTCGTTTTCTTTTTCGCTTTTATTTGCTAATATAAGGAAGAAAAAGCAAAAGCATAATTCAAGTAGGAGATTTATGATTACATCAATAACCTTTGATATGCAGAAAGCAAAAAAAAAAAAAAAAAAAAAAAAAAAAAAAATATATATATATATATAATATATATATATATATATATATATATAAACAAAAAGATAAAAAAAGATACGATTGAAAATTCTTTTAAAAATAAAATCAAAAAAATTAAGTGAAAAATACGTGCGGGAAAAAAAACACGTAAATATAAGCGCATGTACATATGCACATTAGTTGAGAGTACAATAGTACGGACGGTAGATGTATATGCTTGAACAAAAGCTTGTAACGATATTCCCGAAAGAAATGAAATGTGTGAAACATAATTTATATTAAACTAATTGACAGCTCGAGGAAACTTATGATATTTATTATCCCTCGAATAAACAGCAAAAGGAAAACGCTACTCTTGCCATTGTGTACACTTGCCGAGGTTGCTGCGATTCTTTTACATGCACGTCGCGGGATAACCCCCCAAAGTTTTCGTTTCGTTTCGTTTCTCTTTCTCTTTCTCTCTTTTTGTTTTCATTGTTGTTGTTGATGTTGTCGATCGTGTTATTGTGTTGTGTTTTTCTCGTTTTTTTTATTTTAAGAAGAATAGATAGAAAACTGCAAGCGAAAGGGAAAAGTTACTTACATTTGTAAATTGTATACATGTGTATACATGATAGTACGAAGTCTAAGCCGAAATGTAAGTACCCACTGTAGCTTGTAATTGATGGGATTTCTTTGATCTACATTTCTGTCTTTCCAAAAACATGTGCAAACAGTTTAAAAAATTTAACATGACTATTGTATGGCATTTGGCCGTTTGCGTTGGTGGTGGTCGTCTTGGTCGATGTTGGATGGTGTGTAAGGGGGGTGATGATGGTGATGATGGAATTGGTGTTTATACGTATATAAGCAGAAACGTTATACAAAATCATCATTAATTTTTATAAAAATAAAAGCAAAAAATTGAAATATTCGTTAAATTTCAAGGTTCCCTATCCAGCAGCGGTATAATAAATCAAAGCTGATGTCGAGGCATATATAACAATACAAATACATATGCACGCATGTATATACGTATGTAAATATATATATTCCATGTGTTCATTTGCGCACCCTGATTAAACAACAAACAGTAGTAGCTTAGACGAATCGTCTGCATCTATCATCATCACAATCGTCTCATCGCCATCTTTTATGATCCGTGTGCACATCTTTGCAATAATTTTCACATTTATTTATTTATTTATTTTTTTGTTAGTTTTATTTTAATAACACGCAAACCTACAACTTATACTTAATACTTAATTCAATGTTTGTGCGCCCGTGAATTTTTGTTTACATTCTTCACTGATGCAGCAGCGGCTCTGTGGGATCTTACGAAATTGCATGCGCTCTAAGCATTCTATAACTATGAGCGCGCTTGTGCTGCATTTATTATTAAGTTTGCAGTTTATTTAGTTGGTCTGTTGGATGGGCGGCTGACTAGGTGCTTGAATGGTTGTTCGGTTGGTTTATCTTTAATTAATTGCAGCCTAATGGGAATATAGCATGCATCTCTCAGTAGTGATATGTTGTACTAAATAAAAATATTAACAATAAAATAAAAATAAATAAATAAATATATAAACAAATATAAATGCTTTGATTTTCTCGCGCATAGTAGGGCAATTAAAAGTTTTCACTTTTTTTTAGAAGCGCTTGAGTTATTACTCCTTCCCATATAAACACTCTTTTAGTTGAGCAACATTTATTGTAATAGTTTAGATGGACGATGTGAAACCTCTTCTTGCCAATTAGATGCTGTGGCAATTTCGAGTGTATGTAAATGGAATTCACTATGCATAGCCTTCAATACAGCCCTTTTCTAAGCTGTCTAAGCTCATGAGCGTTGTATCCGAGCTACCTTTTTCACGTTCTTTCGATAAAAAACGATAAATAGAGCGAGCTCCGATAACCCATTAATTTCAATTGAAATTTTTTTCTTCATCAGTCATGTCAATCGTGCCGTATGAAGAGTTCCTCATTAAATTTGATGTTTGTCAAAATTTTCGTCGGCCGTGTAGTCTATGGTGCAACCAAGTTGAAGCTACATATTCGCAACATTTCCTTATTCTAATTTCTCCTAATTGTGGGCCAAGCACAAACTAATGCCCACTTTTTGAGAACGTTGTGCTATTTCCATTATTTTCCATGTTTATCCATTATTTTTTTATATCTTCGCGTTTGTGGACTGAGTCTGAACAAGTTCCTTCATCAGACTGATTGCAATGATCTTTTTGATGGTTCATCTCTGCCGGTACCTTTTACATACATAAAAAGTGTTTTTTTTAAATATGATAAAATATTTAATAGGGATATAAATATGAAGAGCTGTTATTTGTTTTGTTCTGCTGACTTTTCACTTTGTTATACTGGAACAGTGAGTAGCGGCGAATGCTACGTATTGGGGGAATGATGCGTTCTTAATTAAGCGAAAACTGGTTAAATAAAAACTGAAACTTATTTCTTATCAAACTAGTTATGTGAAAAACATACTTGCTTTGTAAGAGTAAGAACAATTCCCAGTAAATACACTGTTTGGCGTGAACTACATGATGGAGGTATTGTGACACCCCATTTCTTTAAAAGTGGAGGCGAACTCAGAAAGTTATATTTTTTTTATTTATTTCTTTGCACATGAAATTTAGCTAAAATAAATTAACAGCCGAATTCAATTGACTCTTAGATGTAAGCCTTATACTAATTATAATTAAAAGTATTACAAAGTACATAAGGAAAAGTAAAGAATAAAACTCATATATAGGATGTGTAGAAAGGAGTTCATTCCTTGTTGTTGTTGCAAGCATACAAAAGCTTGGCATACGATAGTCCGATAGCACACAAAGTCTAAGATGTTGCGAAGATGTTAAGATTACAGGTTAATTTAAATACTATGTAGGCAAAGCCCGGATGTTAGGAAGAGTTGCTTTCATAGAATTTAAAGGATCCGATTTGAGATTAAATTATGGATATCATTTACATTTTTGCAAAGTTCTCTGAATAGGTTGAAAAGCTGTTAATTATATCTACGATTTGTTATATGTCGGCGAATCGATGATACCATTTATTAACTTAATTAAGAGGAAGACACCAAGAATAAATCGACGTTTCTCAAGTGGTGGTAAGGACAACAGAAGCAACCTATTTTCATAAGGAGGCAAAGAGACAAGGAGGCAAAGGTTCCAATCTAAGTTCCGAAGCGCAAATAGCATGAATTGCTTTTGAACGAATTCAATTAAATGTGCATAATACCTATAGGAAGAAGACCACACAAACGAGGCACACTCAAGCATTTCTCTCTATCGGGTGACAAAATCGAGCACTTTTTTTAGCAGAGGAAACACATAATTTAAACAGAGGTCAATGTGCAGATTAAAACGTAGGTTTTCATCAAATAGAAACCCTAAATCCATGATGGGATCCGCATTTTCCAATTTATGTGAATCAACGCAATAGTAGTTTCAAATGCAAGCGAACCTTTCCTTAAACTCATAGCACTAATATGTGCAATCTCGCAAAACATCATTAGCAAATAATTAAATTGAGTTTATGACGTAACAATCTTGACAATTAGATTTTGGGCACATCAAAAGAAAATTTCTCATGAAAATTGCAAAGAATTTATTTTGCAAAAAATGTTGAGAAAATAAATATAATAAAATTATAATTTTGGAAAGTACAGGTATATAGTATTGAAATATTTTTAATACGCCATATAATTCGAAATCGACAAAACTAAATTCATACGGGGACTCTGTTAGGTCTCCAATTAGTTAATTAATTAATTAATTTTATTACATTCCACCCTAGCTGCTGTTTGAAACTCTTGAAGAACACAAGCGATTCTTTTAAAATTGATGAGCTTACTTTCATCTAATTTTTAAAAATGTTTAAAACGAAAGCAACAATTTTTTTCGCAAATGTGTAATCAATTGTTAAGAAACTCATAAAGAAAAGAAAGTTAGACAAAAAGTACGAAGAAGGAGAGAACGAAGATTTTCTTTTTATTTTTATGCAGTATATTGCGGTGAAGAAGTAAGAAGGGATGGTGATGCGGTGCATACACAACTTTATTAAAATGCTAATCAATTTTATGGGATTAAAGCGTAGAGGATTATTAAGATTTTTGAGTGACAAGCACGACCATTCCCAGCTTAAAGACACGCTATTAAAGTAGTTGATTAGATTTCCAAGACTCTGCTATGGAGTTCTTTGATGAAATATGAATAATAAAAATTTTCCAATTTCAATTTCAATTTGTTGTAAAACATATTTGTTAAGCCACGAAAACAATAATAAATAAAATTAAAAACGACAACACACACACATGGTGTGTGTTTAAAAAGTGGTGCAAATTAGATATAAATTATTAGTAATTATACATTAGTAGTATTTTATATGTGCGTAGATCCTAAAAGAAATTGTCAAAGAGAGCAATTGCAATACGTGTAAATATGTTAGCCAACAAAAAAGAAAATATTCTGTACTTTTTTCAATGGGCATTCTTCGCACGCAGTTAGGAAATGAATTTCATCGCACATTTCGCACATGCATTTGAAAATATATTACGATCGACTTACTTGAATCAAATAGTTATCATTTGTACGCTTTTGAAATGATCTCGGTAGTCACAAGACTCCGCAGCAAAATCTTGGGGAATCTAAATCTCTAAATCGTGAATAATGAATCTTTAGTTTGAAACGGATTGTTCTTACTGTTCAATCCTCCTTTACGCTGCGAAATAACGATTAGTAGTTGAATGAAGACTTATATACAGATTCCTTCGCCTATTTACCATGAAACCACACAGAAAACTATTTGCAAGTTTCTTTTCATCCATTCCAATATTCTTTTTTTGAAGGTTTCATGTTTGTGTTTAGACTTCGGAATGCAAAATGAATCCGCAAAATATCACGAAACGAATTTGACGTTAGGTTGTGATGTCTTAGTGGTGTTGTCAGAATACGAGTAAAAGTCGCAAACAATGAAATATTGCAATAATTTTTTTGATATTCACAGCCTTATTGTGAGAGCAATCGCTAATGATATATCACTAACCATATGCTTGCGTCAAGCAGCGGTAGAATTCGTCTTGTTTGTTCTGGTGTTTAAGCATAAACTTGAGAACTACAAAAAAGACAACATATTTGTACCCTACTCTTGAGTAGCTCACTGAGCATTGTTATCATAATAATAACCGATTAACAGTGCAACGGAGTAAAGCGAAAATTTTTAAAAACTGAAAGAATGAATAATGGAAACATATATTAAAAGTGGAATGTAAAACTGCTCCAAGAGTTCTATGAAATTTCGTAGAAAGTAACCAAAGTAACCAAAATCTTTACGTATTTATTAATTTTTTTTATTAATTTACTTATTAATCAGTTTCATTAGATCACAGTGCAAGAGATTGTTAAACCCTATATTAAATTCATTTTCATATTTCATTTTAAGATTTTCGTAAACCAATAACTGCGAAAAATTTTGTATTAAAATGACAGAAAGTATGACAAGCACGGATTTTATGACCGCTCAACGGCGACAATGCCAAGGTAAGGCAACTATCTATAACATTCAACCGTGCGATACTAACACCTTCTCAGACTGTTCCTTTGATTTTTCTTTTAGAAAATTGAATGGTCACAAAAGGTCACAAAAAATATAAGAAAAAATCACTACTATATTCTTATATGACTTACGATACGAAAAATCAATCTATCGTAGTTTATTTTCGTTTGCTTTCGAACAGAAAGCAGAGTAGAGCGACAGAAACACTATTCTTTGTAACATTTCTCTTCAAAATGTAATCGATTTCTACAACTGTTTAAGACATAAAAGCATTCCGTAAAAATCTAAAAATGTTTAATTTATTTATTAATCGCAGCTGCTTTGATGCAAAAACCGGAGAAGATTTACGTGTTGCAAAAGAAGAGACTCGAAAAGTCATCAGATTTTGAATTCTTATCCATATTGAATTCTTAAAATAATATGTAAATGTTTTTTTAATAAATTTTTTCAAATTATCGCAAAATCCACGATGTGCAATTTTATCGTAAGCGATAAATGGGATATTTTGAGATCTGGTAGGGATTTCTAAGCGACATGTTTCTGTCTATTCATTGATTTGAGAAGAACACTTAAACCAATTAAAATTGGTATCGTGCAGGCCATGCTATCCATTAAAAGTCGATTTTTTTCAGCTCCACGAGTCACTTTCATAAAGATAAAGGATAATAACTTAGTCTTCAGTGTCTATTAGGTCCACAAATAAATTCTCTACTGAAAGTCTGCATGTTGCATGTTGATGTTTCTACGATTTAAGTTTCAATTGTTTATAAATTTTCTTACAGTGTGTAGCAATGTCTAACACGATTGATCTCATTCACGGCACTGCGTTATCTTCTGTTTTCAACTGAATTGAACTGGAAAAAAATGCAGTTGAAACCACGAAAATGGTAAAGTCAGCTTAGACTGAAAATGTAGGAATCTATGAAAGGGTTACAAAGTGGTTTGCGAGATGAAAATTCATATACATGCACCCATCTCTAGAAAAAGCAACCCAAGAAGTGATCTTCAGCTTGGGCTTGAAACTTATCTCACTTGCGGCGTATTCTTCAGACCTGGTTTCTTCCGATTACCATTTGCTCAGGTCAATGCGATCATATTTAGCAGATCACCAGATCAGCAGATCAGCTGATCAGCACCTCACAGAAGTTAAAGATGTCCGAATATTTATATATCGATTTATATATTTCGTCTCAAAGTCGGCAAGTTTTTGCCGCGAGGGATTCCGTAAGCTACCCGGTCAATGACAAAAGACCGTAGATAATGATCGTCGCTACTTCGATTATTAAGCTTTCTAACGAGTATGTTTTCAAGAAAATTGGCTTTTATCAAAAGAATCAGGATTTTTTTTGTATATCTAACTAACTAAAAGTACGGTTAATAATTCCATAAAATGTACATTTCTTGAGCAGAAAATTACAGCCTCGTTAGAATTAGTTAGCACTTACAATCAGTTGTGTGACGTATGATAGATAGTAAGGTGATGATGATTTTCGTTACCCATTTTGCTCCAATTAGTTTCATTGTTGTATCGCTGCATCATTTCGACGACTACTTTTGCCAAATGAATTTATTTTATTTATTATAAGCGTAGAAACTGCGATGTGAGATGAGCATAGTTGTTCGTTCATGCATATCTTGGAATAATTATGTGCGTGTTGCGGTTGCCTTACTTATTATATATACTTAAATCATATTAAGAATTTTTTCCATAATTTTTATTTTCTCCATTATTTTTTTTTTTTTGTTATGAAATGCGGCTCTCATTATTAAAAAAAAGCCTTCCATAGTTCTGTCTTTCCTCTTTAAAATTATTGGAGTTTGGCTTGTGTATCCGCAATTTCTCAACTCGTCAATGTTGCTCGCATCTCTTTGCATTCTGAAGTACTTCCTAAGAGCAATTTCTGTATAGTTAATTTATTTTCGCAAATATTTTATTGTTAATATTGTTGTTGTCGTCGTTGTTGTTATTGTTTCTATTGTTGGCTCTGTTAAATGCTTCTTGCGTGTTGAAAAGAAAATGTGTTGATAAATGCTTGAAAATATTTTACAGCACAACATTCCCGCCCAGAAATCTGTTTTGAAGCCGTTGAAGAGAACATTTTTCAAACTAAAAACTAAACGTATAAAATTTCAATTGGTGCAATTTTTCAACAACTAATACAACAAAACCATCATCATCTCCACTTTCAACCGGCAACAACAACAACGCAACAATTGTAACTCACTGCCGGCAAACACTTGAAAACGCACCAGCTTCGGCCGTGCCATGCCTTTACGAGACCAACGAGTGACGACGGCAAAGATGTTAATGATTATGATGGCGGTGTTGGTGGTGTTGATGCCAATTGTTATTTTCAAGGTTGTTTAAATTGCCAACTTCCCAAATAACCACAACAACGGACAACGAAAAAAAAAGAAAAAATAAACTATCGCATCTTTCACTTTAGAATATCTATCTATACCCTTAGCCATCGTAATCGTAAGTATGTAAAGTTTGTCAAACAGTTCCTAACTGCTGTGTTAGCACGGCAATCGTTGAAATTATTTCTAAAGATGTGCAAGCAAAATAACCTTTTACAGTCTTCAAAATAAATTAACGTTAATTTACTCGGAGGCTGTATGCTGAAAACACTTCGAAAAACTTTACTACCTTTTTATGGTATACCTACACAATAGTTTGGGGGGGGAGAAGATTCTTTTTTTGGAAAGAAATTCATATTTAAAAATTCTTTTAAGTGGAACACATATCACGTTCGGCTGCCAAACTTGCAATAAGATTCGCTTTAAAAGTTGAGTATAGCTTTCTTAGTTGCTTGTTTATTTTGTTCTTAAAAGATATATGTTTGGTACAAGCTTTACGCGTATTTACTTATGATGTTATGTACTAAAGAAACTGGCACACAGGGCGAGCCGCGTTCTACAGATTTTGTATTGTTATATTCCTTCTGAAGCGGAATAGATGAGAGAAGAAGTTTTTCATAAAAAAAACATAAGAAAAAAAAAAAATCAAAATAAATAAACATTTAAGGATCTCGACATTTATAAATTGAATTCAGTTTATTCCGTTGAAAGCAAAAAGCGTGATTCCCTAGGAACTTCACCAACCAACAATAAGCTGCAAGTGTGCGTTCAGGCTTGTGTATATGCACGCGCATTTATATATTGCATGTGCGTGCTTTTGTGCATGGGTTTGTATTTTGTAATCGAATCCACAACAACCGACTGTACAACAGTAAAGATGATAATATAATAGTACAAAAATTGAAAGCCCAACAATCAGATGGATAAACGAAATTAATGTAGCGTAGTTTTCTCATTAAAGGACTGAAAAGTAAAAGCAAAAAAAAAAAAAATTGTAGAGAACAAAAAATATACCTAAACGAAAATAAGCTTACGGTACTCGTAAACCCATACACGTCCATCTACGTACAATAAAGCGAAAGAAAAAATTTGAAAAATTTTGTCAAAAGTTACTGCTGGTATATGCAAAACTTGATACCCCTTCATCAAAGACAATTCAATTATCTGCCATCCGTTATAGCAAAAAAAAAATGCAATTTAGAGCGTTATATGAATATGCACGCCATGCACGTAAGCACAAACAAACACCGTTCATTTGTGTTTATTAGACACCTTTCTGGGCATAATAGAGCAAGGTCTTGTAATATCTGCCTGTTTCCCAGTCGTGTATACGTGTTTGTACCATTAAAATGAAAAATCATTAAAAGTTCAATGCAACAATAAATGCCGAGCTATTATTACTGTTACTACTACCACTGCTGTTGCTATTACTGTTATTATTGCAAAATTTCCTAAATAGTGTAAAATGCAAAGTTAGTCCTTATAAGCAAAAAACTGCGACTTTATATGGCTGCGATGATTAATTTACGTTTTCATTTTTGTTGACCCATCGTATGTCAGCCTAATTACTACAATTGAAAATAAATAAACACATTCAGGAATTTAAACTCTTCTCCACATGAGGCAGTGTATTCTAATGATGGTTATTGTCAATAGAGGTCTCATGAGAGAAGAGGTTATTTGTCTGAAAAATTTTAAAAGAAAAGAAAAAATCTTCATCAAACTGAAGAACAATGAAAGAAAAATTCTACAATAAAATTAATTTATATGCATTGCGTAAAGGGAAAACTCCTCTCCCCAAACATCGAAGCAGTATAGACCTACGCTATTACTTAATTTTTAATTCACGTTTAGTGTTTGCAGTGATCACAATGATGGTGATGATGAAAACGATGGATTCTCTAAAGTTCGACTCTATCCTTGTGGGATCACGTCAATTGACAATGTGAGCTTTCTCAGCGTGGAGGTTATGCGTTGGTTGAAAGTTGCATTTAGGGACACGTACTTTTGTATGCACATATTTCAATACATATATATGTTTATTTCTATATATATATATATATATATAGTTATTTGTTGTTGTTGTTTTCTTTTTAAACGTTTGTCTGCTGTTTAGGAACTTTATTGGAATGTTCAGTAAAAAATAAAATAAATGAATAAAATACAAGAAAACAGAAGAGAAGAACCCAAAAATATATAAAATGAGACAGCCTTACAACAACGATATCGAGTACAATTCGAAAATGATAATTTCTTGGATCCCTCGTCATCGCTTCGACTATTACAGTTATATAAATATATATGATGACAATATATATGAAAGTGTATAAGTAAGTTGAAATGTAAATTGCGTGCTTCAGCTCAGTAAAAACATATAAGTGAAGGCTAACTCTTTCATAAGCTAAACAGTGACGATGACACAGACGATGACTACCAGTCAACTTTGAGGTTTTACATGTGCATAGATATAAAGTGTCTTAGAAAGTTGGAACGTTAATTGAGTTCCGTTTATCCTGTCGGCTTTCAAGGGGCAGCTCTACGTTCATTTATGCCGACAAAAGATTTCACTTTCATCTGAGACAAACTAAAATGCTGTTAAGTTTTCAAATTATCAAAAGATTATCTACCAATGAATTGAATTGTTTTAAATTGTTTTAGTAATCTTTACAATTATTTTTTATATTATTAATTCCGATAATCTCAATTATAATCACTAATCTTCTTTTTATATAAAAATTTATTACACTTGAGTTTATTAAATTGAAGCCATGATAACCAGAGATTAATAATATGTTAAACTGCAGAGAAGATTTTTATGCGAGATCTGTAGGTAAACATGTAAGAAGCGCGTCTAAGACAACCAACTCTTTTTTTGCACGATTTTTTAACCCGATTTTGAAGTAGCACGGTTCAACAATAAGACCAAATACACTTTTTCACTCAAATTTTTTGTGCTAAGATGAATCCCAAAAAAAGTTTCTCTTCATTTTATTTTGAGAGTCTCTTACATACAAACATATGTGTGCATGAACAAAAGACATTTGGGGGAATACTGTTATCAGAAGTCGGTCGATTTATGCCAACACACGTGCTAGTCACTTGGAGATTACTACTATGGAGATTACCCGAATTTTATGATCATTCTTCATTTGATTCGAACCGGCCAGTTGTGCTACACATATCTGGCATATCTACTATCTACGATAGCGTTTCGATCCAATCTTTGTGCTTGTATGTATGTATGCTTGTTGTCAAATAACGATGAGTGATTGCGAAATTGATTTTTATTCGCAATTTTAATTTAAATTTTTATACGTTGTACTTATAGACTGAATTTTCACTATAGAGAAATTTTAATTTTTTTTCTCACTAAAGTGTGTTATTATGAGCAACTATAGCTGAAAATTAAATTTAATCTGTTGATAATTGAAAATCACACCACGCGATTAAAGCGCAAGTACAGGAACTTCAATACCTGTACTGTGCAATTGATCTACTATTAACTACATTTTAAAATTTTAGAAATTCCCTTAATGCGTAGTACTGATTAGATTTAAAGGCTTTGCCACTTACTCGATTATAATAGGGAAGACTCTTTCCAGTTGCTTACGATCTTTAGTTTACAAACAACGGTAACAAAGTTTCTTTCGTCTGCTAGAAAGTTTGTAGTTCAACATAAAAATGTGGGGAGAATATGCTTTTGAATGCGGTAAATCCACTTTATTAATTTATAAATCGATCTGTCATACACAATTGGTTCAATTCCCTCCCATATCTAATCAAATTAATTTTATTTTTCCTGTTGAAAGACGAGAGAAAAGGTTAAAAATACGCCCGGATTTTTCATGTTTATGTTAAATATTCAATATTCAATAATCACAAATCAATGTATGAAATAATACAATGAAATCAATTAGGTATGAGAAAGCGAATGCCACTAAAAATGGATGTCATTGATATTTTCTCAACAAGATTTTCATGGTTTTCGAAGTAATAAAATTGAATTTTTTCGGGAAAATGTCTAATCTTAACGGGCTTATTCAGACTTACTTGAATTTTTGCATCTGTGCCAATTGCTATTCTAGTTAAGCTATGTAAGAATCGATATCATTTGAATTTGCGGCATTTGTCGGGTGAAAAGTTAAAACAACTGCAAATGATTACATTAAAGAACTTGGAGCATTACATTTCAGAAATGAGCTAAAGGAACTGACATATGTTTTTAAAAGTGAATTCAGTTTAACACGCAATTATACTCGAAAAGAAATTTACTGATTAAAACTGATTACATTTGATGACTTTTTGTCTTTCTGAGTGGTCCTTTGATTCTTATGACTATACCCAGCAAAATAAGTTCTTTTGCCTCAGTATAGCCTGAAAAGACTTATAAGCAAATCTCCTTTGCTCAGAGGATTTTATAAAAGATACGATAAATGCACTGCCAAGCGAAGCATAATAAATTAAAAAAAAATATTGAACAAAATAACTTCTACAATTCTCCAGATGTATGGGCAGTTATGCGTAAGTGTAAAATAATATTTGAAGCGTTCAAATACTATTTGAAGTGGACTTAAATTGTAATATTCATTAAACAAATTTCAAATTTACTTAGGTAAAGAATTTAAAAAATTTCTAAATTTTTGTTAACGTTTGTCAAAACTATTAAGATGTAGATGTGGATACAGCGGAAATTCCATTCTCAATCTTTTTTTGATAGGCATACAGCTAATCAACCAATTATCGTTCTTTTAAATTAAATAAAAATCTATTATAACAAGAAGTTAAGGCGTCTGCGTTTACTAGCGCACGATAATCGGAATAGAGCTGAAACTTCAAGCATAATAGCAAATAAAGGAAACGTTGACGGCACGTTGACATTTTGAACTTGAACTTGTCTTCGCAGAGTGCCCTGCAATTTGTGGCCTCACAGCCAGCGGTGTCATAAATAACTAACTTTAACAAAAAGCAACTAATAAATTAATCATGATGACTGCTTAAAATAAAACCTTTGGCCCTACTAGGCTATTGAAAATAATATATACATAGTCTAGCACTTTTACAACTACCACTTAGGCGTACATATATAGCAAATTTGTGATTACCTCTGCGAAATAGGTTAAATGCACATACATATCGGTTTAATCTATAAACATATCCGAACGCCTATATGCCTGACGCATACACAATGTGTCTTAGGCCTAACTCGAGCAAAAAAAAAAGAGAAAAATTGTAAAAGCATAATTAAAGATAAAAAATTTAAAACTAAATTGTATCAAAACGATATGATATTCAGAAGGCTGCACTCCATTCGAAACGCAGATGTATGGGCAGGCTGCACTCCATACGTTACCCATGTAACCTGTTATGAAGAAAACGCTTTGCTATTAAATCAGTTGCATTAATAAAAACTTGACAACTTTGTTTAATTTCTGTTTAAATTTTGCGTACCTAAACGCTCGATGAACGTTTCGTAGGACATATAGATTAACATTGATTAAGTCTTGCCATAACAGCATATGAGGTAGTAGATGAGATAATAAGAAAAGATATATACTTGTATGCATATAATGGCACTGAGCTCAGAACATTCCTTTGGTCTTTTTATTCTTAACGATACGTTGCTTTTGAAGGGGCATCCAAGTTTCGACTTGAGCGATTTAAAATTCTCTAGTTTTACGATTTGTAATTTTCTTAGAGATTTATTTCTGTATTACGTACGTCTCCTGCATGTTTTATTTTGATTGACAGTTTAAGTTACGTTTTAAAATTGAAGCAGAAAACAAAAGAACGATCATTTTATCTTAGGGTTTAAACGAAATCTTCACAGCCGCTATTCTCACTATGTTGGGGGAATAGTACTAAAAATACAAAGTGAATTCGTATTTCGTAATTTTATTTAATTAATTAAAAAAAAAAAAAACGTATAAACATTTTAAGATACATGTACATATAATCAAAAGTATAAATTTTGATGGTTGCATAATGGTTGTGTGTGTAACAAAAAATCGATGCTTTCTTTTATGTACTTTTACGTACGAATAAAAAACCAAAAAAGAAGAGACGCTGAATAGATCTTTCGGTGTCGGTGTGAATATTACAAATATGTCTGCTTCGGTTGAAGTTTGACTTAAAACACGCGATTAGTTTGGCTTTAGCTTAACACAGCCAATGTTCTTTATTAACCGGCCGCGTACAATGCATCTATTTCATTAGTTGGCTTTTAGCCGTGCTCAAGAAAAAGGGCTTTTCGAATTTATCAAAAATAACAGGCGGCTCACATCGCAGACACAACTAAACTGATATCTCGCTGGGTTAGAATATTATAAATGTGTTTAGTTTCCTCTGCAACGTGGTAAAGCTTGTAGTCTGTGCCATAGGAACAACTAACTACAATTTTGCGCACATAAACATGTAGTTATTTTGTTTTAAATCAAACCATATTATTACGCAATTGCATTTTTAACTTTTTAATTCAACCAAATATTACAACGATTTTTTCCGATTATTATGTTCCGATTGAATATATTTATAATTAATAGTAAAAGAAATTCTATTTCTCCTCTGCCTGTAGGCTCAATATATTCAGTTAACCATTTCTACACATTTTCACATGCAGTTAATCAGTCATTGTCTTCGTTTTTATACCCATCACCGGAGGATGCGAGATATATTCATTTTGTTAAAACGTTTGCAACGCCCAGAAGAAAGCTGCTGAGGCAGCAGCATCAAATTCTGAATCGATTTAAATATATTCGTCTGTCCGTCTGTGTAATGTCTGTTGTAAACATTCTGTTGGCCGAAAAAATGAAGCCATCGACTTCAAATTTGGCAGATTGGGTTAGATTGAAAATAGGCCAAATCAGTTGAAAAACAAGCCGATACAACCACGTAAACTACATAAACTGAGAACAATCTGTTTTCCAAAAGTAATAAAAAATTGATTTTTTGCTTATTACTCATAAACTATAGCAGGTAAACCTCTAAGTATGTCCGTCTGTTCGTTTGCCCATCTGTTAGTCCGTCCGTTTGTTCGTGCGCCCAACTGTATACTGCTTGTGATAGACATTCTCCCGTTCGAAAAGAAGAAGATATCGCCCACAAATTTACAAAAGAGTTTCAATGTGCCCCAAAAACCAAAACTGGGAACACATTTGACTTCCATCTCTTTTATTCGTTGCCTGTACACGTCAACAGATAGATTAGAATAGACTAAAATAGAAAATCAGCTGCGGCCATCCAATATTATTATTATATTTTCCTTTTTTTCAATCTTTTATAGAATAACGGCGATGGGTACAAGATTTAGACAAAACCAAATAAAATTTTCTTACCTGACTTACCAATTTTCTTTTGTTTACTTGTATTACAACCACTTTAATTTTTCTTCTACAACCTTGTGTTTTCCGTTCCCAAACAAAAATTTCAATCTGTTTATAAAATTTTTTGGTGAAAGCGATCGGGTTTTGTAATATACCTAAAATTATACTCTCTTATAATTGAAGTAATTAATCTGGAAAGCAAATTCAAATGTTGTGGAAGAATGTGGAAGAAACAATAGTAGAAAGAACTATCTTCGACGCTGGTACTGCGCTGTTGCCCGACAAACTAGTACAGCACAAAATTATTTCGCGTACATCTAATAGATGTAAAGCATAAACTTTTGGGTACAGCGCTTCAATTTGCAACGTAAGAACCCCCGGATGCTCGAAATTTAAATTTCTTAAACAAATCATGGTTGCGCTAACGGTCATCTGAGTTATAGTTTAAAATAATTTCTTTTATATGACATTAGAAGAGATTAAATTTGTCGTTTATCTGACTGGCTGTTGGATTATATGTTAATCCAACAACCATAGCATAAAGATTAGCCATCTCCTCGTTACGAAATGAACTAAGCAGTTAAAAAGAAAGTCATAAGCAAATATGTAATATAAATGTTAGCATAATTAGCGCTGAGTTTGAAAAACATTAGTAATGTGGCATAAGAGAACAATTTTTAAGTGAGCTGTAGAAGAAAATATCCAGCAGATACATCCGAATACATGAATTAATTCCAATCTATAGAAAACCATATGGGCAACAACTTTGATTATGCATTCATTTATTTATTTATTTTATTTTATTTTACTTACTTACACATGAAAGTTAACGAGAACAAATGAACAGTCGAATTCAATTGACTCTTAGAAATAAAGCCTCCATTAATTAATATTAAAAACTAGTATAAAGTATGTTAGGAGAAATAAGGAAAAATAAAAAATAATAATTATTAAGTAATAATAAATGTATAAATAAATAAGAAAACAAAAAAAAAAAAAAAGAAGGAAAAGCATGCACGCAGCACAGAGACACACCCACAGCCAGTACAGAAACAAATTGGAAGTGAACCGCTACGGCATCGCAAACATGCAAAACCTTGCCAATCGATACAGTAAACAACACTAGTTAATTTTCGAATCGTAATGAGGTGGTAAGGTTAAAAGTTAGTTTAAATACGACTTAGGCAAATCGCGTGTATTAAGGAAAGTTGCTTTAATAGACTTTACAAAATCCGATATTGCGATTAAGTGATAGACATCATTTAGGTTTCTGCAAACAACTCTGAACGGGTTCATAACGGGCTCATAATTGTATTTGCGCTGACTAAGCGTAATGAAAACAAAGATCTTAATGAAAAGAAGCGGTTAGAGACATTAAAATTTATCTCACCAAGCAATGTGGACGAATCGATAAAAACATTTATTAACTTAATTAAGAAAGAGAATAGATCCAGAATAGATCTACTTTTCTCAAGTGACGGTAAGGATAACCCAAACCACCTATTTTCATAAGGAGGCAAAGAGCGAATCGGGTCCCAATCCAAATTCCTAAGGGCAAAACGCAAAAATTGCTTTTAACCTGATTCAATTGAATCTACATAACGCCTATAGAAGGAAAACCACACAATAGAGGCATATTCAAGTATTGGTCTAACTACGCACATGTACAGCCTTTTTGTAATGTAAGAATCCTTAAGCTCTTAATGAAACCTAGCACGGACTTAGCTTTACTTAAAGAGAGCTTAATGTGCAAATTAAAACGTAATCTTTGGTCGAATAGAATCCCTAAATCGATGAACGAGTCTACGTTTTCCAACTTGTGTAAATCAGTGAAGTACTCAGCATTGAATGTCTTCCTCCTTCTTGCACTTTTTTAGGTTATTGAAGTCATTTTGAAGTTAATACGATTGTGATTTCAAGCAGGAGGAAGAAAATCGTTTAACGTCGTCAGCGTACATAATATATGGCTGGATTTAATCATCGAAGGGAGATCATCAAGGTATAGATTAGATAAAAAGTGTCCTAAGTGGCTGCTTTGAGTGACGCTAGAAGTTCATCTGAGGTGATGAAATTACACAAAATCCCGAATGATCTGTTATGCAGATACTAGCATAATCATTTCACTAAGTAGCATGGGAAGCCAGAGGCCTGGAGTTTGAAAATCAATAAATTTTGGTTAACTAAGTCAAGCCCTTTGCTAAGATCAGTATATACGATATTCGTGCGAGAGCCACTCAAAAAAGACTTGGAAGCACGGCAAGTAAATTCTAAGAGATTCCTTTCCGAAAGCCATGCTGAAATGGAAAAATATATGAGATTTAACAGCAAAATCCAGATGCTGAGCAGCAATTCACTCAAACAGATTAGGTAAGATACTCAATTTGGCGATGCCTCCATATTTCTCTACGTGATGTCTACTTCCACATTTGTGGATTATAATAAAGACACTACTCTTCCAACGCGAAATGAAACCATCTGACTCTAAGGACAGGTTGAAAATCCTTGAAATAACATCATACAGTTGAAACAATTCCAATACCAATCGATTTCAAAATTTAAAATCATTATCCAAAATCCTTTTTACACGTGTTGGTAAAAGTGAAATTCGAATTTTATTAAATAAAACAAAACATGTTTATATTATGTTTATGTAGCTGAGTCTGTGCGTATATATATGCATGCATGTGTGTGTTGGTTCGTTTAGTAACGATTACACGATTCTATTTTTAGAGACCTTTGTCTTTACTGTGCATGAATTGGTTTTCAATTGATCACGTTTCCTGTTTTGCTTTCCTTTTCTTTATTTATTTATTTTTGCTTTTTTTATTTCGTTCAGTTCTCATCACCAAGCTTGTGTTAGGCGAAACAATTTCGAACAGTTTATATTGATTGCGGAAATAGACAACAACTACTACTACTACTACTACTACTACTGTAATTCTATATCATAAGTGTGTGAGTCTATATTTTGACACTATGACTTTATAGAGATGCTGACCTCTTTACATAAGCAGGCACAAGTTTTTTGGAATATGAAAGCGTTAAAGTACAACATGCACGTGTTTGTTTGTGAAGCACACAACTGCGATATAGTGTATAAAATATATAACATTTTTTGATTTGTTTGTATGAAATATTAGAAAAAAAACTTCTTATAGACTTTTTAATGTAAAATGTTATTAAGAGTTAGCGCTTACAAGTTAGCGGTGCTTGTCATCGCAAGGATGGCTTTATGTTCATGAAAACTTAGTATTACTAAAACTAAGATTTTAAGTAGACTTAAGGGGCCTTAGAAAATAATTCTATAAGTATAAATTCATTGATTGAAAGTCACTGAGCATACAAGCTTCATTTTAAAATGGCAACGATTAAGGAAAAGTCTATTTTTTTTTTTATTAAAATCCGGCGATAGCTTTATCTTGGTGTGGGCAACTGGGAAAGGTACTTTGTAAAACGTGATCACGTCTTTTGCAAATACGTAGATTCTGCATTGATTTTACCCTAAGGTAATAAAAGCACAATTTTACTCATCAACTTTATACTTCTGTGTGCTACACTCAAGACGAATTGGAACTGAACGGCTTACTTGTGCAATTGATTCAATCATGGTTGGTCCTCTTTGCTCTTATCTCAGTGTGCATGTGTATGTTCTTCTTGCAAGCAGGGTGTATGTAAAAACAAATAGAAATACTATAGTGGGACACTGGGTACCATTAAATACCCTACTCCAGTTCACGTAATACAATTATTCATATAACCACTTTTCAAAATGAGATATTATATGCGATATATATTGGAAGTGATCGACGAAGGACGATTTCGATCAGAGCCATTTTCAATAGCGTTCGTCAATGAGCCAAAACATGCCGGTGTACTAAACTTCAAAATATCTCAAAAATTGCGTCCTGCAGGTTGAACACTGGAAAAGACGAGGGACAGACAAGCTTAGATCGATTCAGAAAGTGATTCTGAGACGATCGGTACAATACAACGTTGAGTTCTCCTGAGTGTTGCATACATCCGCACAAACTGAATATACCCCGTGTAGCAGAAATGATGTAGGGTATAATGCGTTTTCCAAAAAATGAATTGAAATAAACTTTTTGTGTCGTAAGGCATAAAATGCCTATATTAAATGCAGAGTTTGTACTTGAAGAGTTTAGTTTATTTTATGAGCACAAGTGTTTGCAAATTTGGTTCGCTTCTCCAAAAATAGAATTTTTGATTTCCATAATGAATTTAATCCGTCATAAAAACTTTCGGATATCGTTTATCGGCTATTAATAGCTTTTTTGCCGTCGACAATTACGCACGAAACCGGTTGTCATGGTTACAAGCAGATATTTGTTATTTAATATTAAAGCACAACTAGTTATTTTGCTCTGCAAGCAATTTAATTGAATATAAAAGAAGCATAGCATATTCCGTTTGACCATTTAAAACAAAATAGACATTAGAGAGAACCAGAGGATGACCGGCCAACAAGTGTTAAAGTATTATTTTTCACAAAAAAAAAAAAAAGTTTCCAAGCGGAGGATTGCCCCTAAGAAGTGTGCTATATATGTCAAGCTTTTGTGACCCCACTAATAATCGAAAATATAATATTGAGGAGAGAAAAGAAAAACATAGACATATTTGCATAAGTAAAGAGTGAAAGAAGGCCATATGTCTCTGTACGTATCTGTGAACTGCCAGCCTTAATAAATCTTAATAATTTAATTATAATTTATCAGTCACCCGTCAGTCCGTGTCAGTCATTCATCGTGCTTATATCGAAATCGTAAAGTATCTTAAGAGTATTTGCGAAAATGTTCAAATTCATGTTTACTTATTTGGTGAAGCGTCCTTTAGGGTGCGTTATGCTCATTTTGAATTATAAGCTGTAGCTTGACTAATAGTTTAGTAAATACATGTTTTTGTTTAGAGCTTCCTATCCCAGCTTTACACTCATGGAGCCTCCCAAATGCAGACAGTTCGTGAACAGGTAGATCGATTCGCATTTCAAATACGTTCAAAGTCGACAATGTACTATGTACAGCGCATGAGGTGCGGGTGTTGTCAGCTAAGTGAATTTCATATCTTCGTATTTTTTATGATGAATATGAGATTTCTCTAAAATCATTTGATAAGAAAAGCGTTTTAAAGTGCACAATTAATGTTTTATTAGCTTTAGATAATTTAATCGCATGAGTGAGGTTACGTTTACGTGATAAATGCTTGTAATTATATATACTCATCTCTGCTGCCGTTAAAACTGTTCTAAATTCTCTATAAAAAAAGGAAACGGCACAAATCTGCAATCATAAATATTCCGGTTTACTATCTGCAAATGATTCATGATCTGTTTTACAAAGTTAAGCAATAAGCACGCATTTCAATTTTGTCACTTTATTATTGAGTCAAACTAATGCGAAAGAAGTGCAAAAATCTGGGAATAACTACACTACTAACCAATACTATTACTATGTGCCATCATTAGAACAGAACGAAAAAAAATTAAAAAAAAAAAGTTAAAATAAAATAAAACAATGAGAGAAAAAATTCAAATCTTGTTATAACAGCTTGCTGCACAAAAATCTTGTTTAACAAGAATAAAATTATACCTCCCTTTTTTAGTAAATATTACATGTACGTTTATGTGTACGTGCACGTATCGCTTGCGTGCATGTACGTAAGTATGCATATATACGTATATATATATATATATATATATATATATTTCTTTTTCTATTATATATATATATACATATATATATATATATATATATATATGTATATATTTATATGTATATACATACATTATTACATTAATTTTACTAACAGCAGACAGTTTTAATGCCTAACTGCCTATCTGCTTAACCGATCTGTTTGCTTGTCTGTCTGTCTAACTCGGCATTTGTCGTTGAGTAGCTATGTGCTGCAAAATTTTAGACCCTAACGGCATTTTTCGTAAAATGCGTTTACGCATCCGCTATAAAATTGACTGCATACTTATGTGTGAACGCGTGTACATGTGCATGTGTCCGTCTTATTGGTTACAATAAATGATAATCTTAACACAGCTGACGGCTATTTTCACCGGTTGGGCAAGTTCTTGAGAGCACAATTTTTTTTTTCATTTTTTTTTTCAAAACCAGTTGACAATTAGTCGTTCAACTTGAAGCACACAGCTTAAGAACAACCTAAAAAAAAAAAACTTAGTTTACGGCATTAGCATGTAATATGAAGGATAGCGGGTGCAATGAGTCTATAACATGTACAAACATAGCTAAGGTAATAAATAATTGTTTTAGAATAAATTTTTTTATTCATTTTATTTATCTTTTTACATTTAATTGAATAATTTTTAAAAGAAATTGTCCTTCGCTTCAATTGCTCATCGGTAGAATGTACATAAGTATGCATGCATGTGTACGCAGATACATATATACACACAAGCCTATATCATACATGCATTTTTAGCACGAATTGCATGCATGCGACTGTTAAGCATTTTGCTGGATGGTATACAGGGCGTGTATACGTCAAAAGCAATTTGTCGTCTAGAACAGCACCAACTAAGAGGAAATCATTGAATCTACCGGCAATACTCACATACACTTATCGCCATACGTCTTAATAGATTGGTATCAAAGCAAGAGCAAGAATTATGCGGAAATCACTTTTTAAATATAAGAATAAAAAGAAAAAGAAACATGCACACACACACGTATACGCAGCAAAATCAATCAACTTATGTGAAAAGAAAAACGATATTCAAGTATTTTAGAATCCATGCCAGATATGCATACGTGTATTCGCATATACAAAGGAAGTTATAGTTTTGCAACTGGTTGCTCGTGGTTTCTTTTTCTACTTTTCTTTTCTTTTCTTTTCTTTTTTTTTTTTTTTTTTTTTTTTGAAAGCAAAAGTAATTTGTAATGTGGTCTTTAAATTACTTTAAAAGAGATCAATATTAAGAAATCTCATGAACAGGCTACGAAAGTCTTTTAAATTGAATGCACTTAAAACTTTATGTTCCTGTACTCCAATATATTTAAAAAATTCGCTTTTTTCTACAAATGTCATAATTCTTGCAAAATCACTTGAGATAACTTTTAGCTTTACTATATATATATATATATATATATATGTAAATGTACCAGTGTACAATACGCATATGAAGTGCTTATACTAGACATCTTAATGCAATGATATTTACAAATATACACACAACCACACAGCCAAATACAAATTCTGCTACCTTTGCATACATACGTAAAGTCGTTTACAATCTTACGCAATAACAGCTTAATACAGTAATAAAAAATTTCCAAAACACATTTTTTTCTTTTGGAATTGCATTAACCCATGTTGTACAGTTAAACTATTTCGTTAAGACGAATTTTCCTCTTATTTAGTTAGAGGTGTCTTGGAGAACAAAGACATGATAACTTTAACATACAGACAAACAATCATAAATGATTTTAAAGATGAGATTAGTTTCTTTTATCAAGGCGGGTAAAGCGAACAGTCTCCTTATAAGTTATGCGAATACTGCAACATTTTTTCAATATTGGCAGTGTCAAGCATCAACGGCCAGTTAGCAGTCTCCTTAATCAATCATGTCCAGTCTAAAGATAGCAAATAATTATTTTTGCATCTCAGTTCAACGATAATTGGATTCCGCGAGCATGCGATTAGACGAGCACATTCATATACATTTCCTGTTGTACTTCCGGATATTTTCAAAAGATCTTGATAGGAGAAGTGTAATCGAATATTGGGATGTATAGAATAAAACCGAAGTTAATTTTAATTATTAGCAGAAAGAAAAAATAAAACCTACGCCTATTACGTTTATGTTCATCAGCGGGAATTCTGTTTGTTGCCATATAATGTATTGCAAATATCGCATAGTTTGCCTTTTTTTCATTGCATTTTTTGCAACCTACCGTTGTAAGAGCCAATTTGTTGCTAAAGTCCTTGCAATAACCTTTAAAGACTCTTAAAAATATACCCGAATTGGTTAACTATTTGCCTTGTTTCCATTCCCTATGTTTAAAATTTCAAAAAAGAGCTCCTCTATTCCCTTTCCTCCTTTTCTTTGAAAGAAGAGAAAACAAGGAAAAACCTTACTTACTCTCGCTGCTCTTATTTAAGAGTAGGTTATAAGATGCATTTCTGTAGAAGAAGAAATTAATAACCGCTCTATTAATACACTGAATTAAGAAAGAACGTTCAGATTAATTAGATTTCACTAGAATTTCAAGCCTTCTGTGCGCTTTTGTGAATGGCGTTAAATGGGTTAAAAAAGTAAAGGTATGGATATAGATACACAATACAACACATTATGTTTACTTATACCATAAGGTACTCCAAGCTAAACCCTTATGCCCAAATGACAGACAAGGCGTAGGCCTTTAAAGTTTAAAAGTGATCTTATTGGAAATAACAACAGTCAGAGGAAAAAATCAGATTTTCTGTGGTTTATGATAACAACAATTGTACGTAAGCGTATTGCATATGAGTGCATACAACAAATTTCAATTAAAATTTTTTTTTTTTGTAACTGTAGTATACTTTAGGTTATAAATAAATATATAATTTAAAATCAGTTCGAAATTAGGCTTGCCTAAATTGTTAACTGAATGACTTGTCTATATCTGGTTGTTATAACAAATTTCTACAGGCGAGGAAGAAAAAGACTAGATAAATACATTTTAGGTCAACTAACCGTCCTGTCTAGCTCCGACATTTGAGTTCTTATTAAATTTTTGAATTTTACGAGTTTCACTTTTTCATCTCATTTATAAGCTGGAGCCGTTTTCAAACCATTCTTTTTCTTTTCGTTTTTTATTTTACCCCTGAATTTCCGAACATTATGTAAACCCATCGAAAAGCATTGCATTAAATGCATAGAAATTCAAATGCTTTTTCAAATGCTAGCTATTTCTTTTATTCCATTCTTATTTGTTTAGGCATCGCAATAAAATCTGTAGTCATGTTGCTTTACAAAATAACAATAACAACTCCTTTCGATGGGATTATCAATATAAAAACTAAGCATAAAAACTTTACAGTGCTATTCAACTCTCGTAAAATTTTATGGATATTACAAAGACGATACAACAGAAAACCTAGGAAAGAAAAGATAAATGAAAGAAAAGAAAATAAAACGAAAAAAAAAAGGGAGAAAAACGAAGAAAAGTGAAATAAACTAAAGCAAAACGAAGCAGGGAAAAAGGAAAAGAAGAGCAAGAAATATACCATTTTAAGGAAATTTATAATCACAAAATATTGCAAAGTGATCAATAAAGTCGTAAAAGAAATATTCAGCGTTTGCCAGCCAATTAAAATTCTTGTGGCTTTGAACTGAATTGTTTCTACTGCTTGGCTTAGTGCATATGCGAACTATAAAGCTAGTTGGCGGCTATTCAGCCAACCAGACAGCCAGAAAGCCAACTAGCTAGCTGGCTCACTACAAATCCATGAAATATGATCGGCAAAGGGCAACCATTGCCGGTAACATTTACCATTGAATGGTTAAACCGTAATTGGTAACAGAACGTCACACAAACAGTTTAACATATATAATCCATATAGATATCAACTAAAAGAACTCATCTAAGAATCTAAAAGAAATACATCTCATATGTAGGGAGAAGAAACCGAAGAATAAATATATATTTATATATATATATATATATATATATTTGGTATAAATATATATATATACATGAACATATATCCACTAAAGTGAAGAAATTTACGTTAACGAAAATTATTTTATTGTTTTACTGTCAAATAAAAATCATAAAAGTCGTATAACGAAAATTTACTTCTTGTATTTAAAAACACGACATGAAGATCTTACCAGTAACAGCCATTGCTCATAACCTTCTAAAATCATAACAAAAGTAGCATAATAAAATATATATATATACATATATATTATATGTATATATGTATATATGTGAATACTTGAGTTTCTCTCTCTCTCTCTCTCTCTCTCTCTCTCTCTGTGTGTGTGTGTGTGGGTGTGTGGGTGTGTGTGGGTGTGTGTGTGTGTGTGTGTGTGAATCTATGTTTACGAAGTTAAGAGGGAAAACCCTTAGCAACCACGCTGAGAATGAAATTCTTGTCTACTTAAAATAAAACCACAGATAAGCAGCTTATCTAAACGCTTTATATGTATTATAGTAAAAATATTGAACGTGACCACTGGATCACCGAAGAGGAATCCCATCAAATCAAAAGTGAAATCCTCTTAAAGTGTCATAAAACTAAAAAGTATGAACATATGTGTGCTGTAAGGGCACTGGGAGCGTGCCTCTATGCATTGCACGTACATAAATGGCTACGAATATTCGCTATAAACGCGGTTCTATAATACTAAGCGTAGTCATGCGATGAAATTTGATTTTTAATAAAAGAAAACAAAACGAAATTATAATAAAAACTAACAATATCTGCAAAATTTCTCCAAACTATAATCATATTTGTGTGCACACACATACACATATATATATATATATATATATGTATATGTATATAAATACATATTCATATATATACACTATTACCATGTATCACACTTACTATCCCAATTGGAGGACGTTCGAAGAGCGAAATTGATTAAAGGCAATACTCTTAAAACGTATGGTGATGGTTATGATGATGATGAGGACGATGATGATGATGATAGTGCTATTTGCAATGTTAGTAGTGATGATGAAGGTGATCTTACAGTTTATGCTTATTTGACCGGGTCGATACGTTGAGAATATAACATAATAACATGCGATAACTTTGCTCAAATTGTTACGATTTCGGTTGACCACGAGAATGTGAAATTTTTCATTAATGGATGCTAAAATGCACAAATCAGAGGATGAGTCTTTCTTCAGGATGAAAGAGAATCGTACCTTATGTAATAATTGAATTACTAAAACTTAATGAGAAGAGCGATCGAAGAGCGAGTGATAGAGACAAACGATACGTATACCATTCTACACGACTATACTGATCTATAAGCTGATCAATTAATTGGCCCTATACATGTATATAGCAGGTGAATATAGAAAACAATCTTTATTGTTTTTTGCAAATTTTGTATGTGAGCATCATTTGTTACTTGAAGATCAGCTAATGGTATCTGTGTCTTTCGATGTCATATATTTTGTCTATTTCTATTTCCGTTTCTCTTTCGCTCTCATTATCTAGAGATACTAATTATTAGAAACTTCTTAATGTCTTTTGAAAAAGAATAAAGAGTAAAACGAAATTTTTTTTACTACAATGATATCCGTCAAAACTGGATAACGTATGCAATCGTAAGGGAACTGGGAAGAAAAGAACTGCGTGACAACGGAATATATTAAATGTTGAACATTGATGGACATTTAAGTAAATGGACAGACAACGACGGCAACGACAGTTAGACAGAAAAGGAAAGACTTTAACATAAATAAGATTAAAAAAAAATAAAAAAACAATAAATGAAAATAAAAATAACAAAAAAAAGCACAGCGGACAACAGTAACAAAAATCAACCAACATAGAAACATTTCACGCTGAGCTGTCACCGGATAAAATAAATGATTCCGCTTCGAACGACATGACAACTGTAAACAGACTCGCCAAACAACGGTATTTGAAACCAAAATGAAAAAGGGACTTCCTAACACCAACAACAATAAGACAACATTGGCTACAACAACCATCCAATCTACACCTTGATGGAGGCTCGACTTGCAGAAATTATATCTTTCTATTGCCATCAAATACTGTTAAGAAAGCAATGGTCTCGCTGGCGACCACGCTGATGATGATGATAATGATAGTAAGGATGATTACGATGATGGGAATTAAAGTGAAGAAATTCTCGCATTAGCAACAAAAACAGATATCGTAAAAAAAAATTGCAAAGAAAAAGAAACGTGACAAACGCCTGATGGTCGACATAGAGAAAAAAATAAATAAATAAAGAAAAATTGCAACAACAGCAACGCATTCTCACATTGATTGACTTGTGATATGTAAGCGACTCTAATTGAGTGTCAATTTACGCAATACACTCACACGGGTATACATACGCGCATATCAATACGTACACCATCTACAGGAAAAGTCTACTATGTTAGGATGCACGCATACATGTGTGTGCATCTGCAACAATTGAAAATGCCATCAATGATAAATGGCATAACTATCAATGTTAGCTAAAGTAAGAGCCACAGTGGCAAGATAAGCAAACGAAAACACAAAAAAGAACCTATTCTCAAGCATTCCAATTCCAATCTTTGTGATAGTAAAAAAAAAAAAAAAAAAAAACAAAGAAAGAAGAAAAATAACAACAAGAGCCAAAGAGATACTCGTTTAAGGTATTGTTAATGGTATCAACTCTATAATGTCGTATGATAGTCATATCGTCTCTATGACGATTGGGCGGATTGAAATTTAAAATGAAAATGGAACTAACGCCCCACAGCAACCACAAACGAAGAACAGCGTCATCAAACTCCATCGAATATTGTCATTAGGTTAGACGGACTGTATTTCTTGTATGTATATGTTTGTGCATATGTATGTGGACTCAAACACTCAAGCACATTAAGATAGCCATTCCATTCTCACTTAATTAATGCAATTTCACATATTCTCATTCATTCAGGCGTCGCCGTTCAGTTGACTTGAGTAACTAATCGAACCGAAACAAGCAATGCCTACATGTGTGTTATATATATAAATATATATAAATATATATCTATATATATATAAATATATATCTATATATATATAAATATATATCTATATATATATATTTATTTATGTACATATATATGTATAAATACTTGTATGTTGTGTATATATTTACATAATACTGTATATATATATATTTACATAATATTGTATATCTATATATATACATATATATGTATATGCATGTATGTATATGTATGTATGTATATGTATGTATACATATATATGTATATATATATATATACAATATTATGTAAATATATACAAATATATATAAATATATATTGTATATATATACATATATATCACACCTGTGTGTGTGTGTGTGTGTGTGTGTGTGTGTGTGTGTGTGTGTGTGCGTGTGTGTGTGTGCGTGTGTGTGTGTGTGTGAGTATTCAAGCAGTTCATTTTAGAATCTTAGCAAACGATCGATTACTATGACTTTGAATTTATGCTTCAGTTGTTAAAAAGACACTATAAATAAAATACCAAAACTATAATATAAACGTATATATATATGATGAAACGTATGTCCTCTTGGGGCAGCCACTACAATACTTTAGCAGCACGAGAATTGTGCAACGATTGTGGATCTGAATCCGTGCATGTGTCTGCGTGTCCTCTCTATAGAATATGTTTTGTCTTTTTATGGTTTTGGCAGTGTTTTAGTTTCTTTTTTCCTCTTTTCTTCGTTGGTTTTTTTTCTTAACCAATAATTTGCCATTTTGTTTTGGAATAGTTCTTGCTGTTATTTTTTGCATTGTTGTTGGTGGAGTTTTGGTATCTAGAGGCGCTTAGAAAATTAAGTACGCGTTGCTTAGAACATTTCTCACATAGTGATTGTTTTCACATATAATGATTTGATCTTGATTCTTTTTGTTCTGCTTTTGGTAACTTTTTGTTATTTCATTTATTTATTTCTTTATTTCCTTTTGCTTTCATTTTATTTTTAGCCAACTCCAGATCAGATTGTAAAGATTCCTTCGTCTGTTCGTTTATATAATAGCTATCTTAACATAGCTGCAGCTTGAACATTTTTTAAGCGGCATTTCTAAAAGTGTTGGAATTTATGCTACTATTTACGGTTCAAGAAATATATGATTAAATTGGTTAAAGCTTTGAACTTTCAAATATGATATAATTAAGCAAGTAACTTATCACAACATAAGAATTTAAATCAAATGTTAATCCCAGTCAATGGTTGCACTTTAAACGCTCGATCGCTTAACTTAGCAAAACATTGCTGTTATTAATAATTGAAATAATTTAAATATTTTTTCATACGCGCACACAATAATGATTAATACGTTTTTTAGCTACTGACAGGTTGACAGTAACCTATAATTACTTACTATCATATCTACTGCTTTACGCGTACACAAACGTATAAATAAATGTACATTTAATACGTGAGTGAGTAAAAGTACGTTTTTTTTCTTCCCTTTCAAATTGAAATAGAGTCCCTATGGTATCCATCGCCATAAGTTTTATTGCTATATTTAGTTGCAGCGCATGTTTACTATTTATCACTGGCGCCACACAATAATCACTGCTGCATATATAAGAAGAGAACCTCTGCAGAAAGCGAAAATAGTATTTAAAAATTAATCAATTCTCTTAAACTGTCGGACATAAGTAACAAGCACATGTCACAAGACAGGAAAAAAAAGTGAAAAAATATTAACTGATGTTAAGGTAATTGTAAGCTTTTCTGAAGGGTTAACATTCACAACAGCAGAACCTAAAGCATTCATCTGCAAGAAAGTAATTATTTGCAAATAATTATTTTGAATTCCAATTTAATATCTTAGTTAAACGATGAGTGCTTATGAAAGTCGACACTTTTATTTGGCCATTGGTTGCAACGGTTGAAAAAAAAATGTTGATGAGCGGAGACTATTGGAAAATATTTATAAATAATGCTGCTAACGCAATTGAATTCAAATATAATCAGATTCAGAGTGCAAGTGATTGCATCATTATTGCAGAAGCTGTCAATGGCGTTGCATTCCAAGCCTAGTAGTTTAATAAGGTTTCGAATATCGGCCTCTCGTGGGTTCTATTCTCAGTTGGCTTTTATTCTGCTTAGATACTTTTTTTTTTTTAATATTTCTGCCCCTAAGCTAGCAACGTATACGTTGCCATTACCCACGTTTACGTTAGAATATCAGACGTTTAATAGCTTTTGCATAAGGTGATAAAATTCGCATTCGTTTTTTTTTATTTTATATTTAACCAGTCACTCAGGTGCATGTGACTTACGTAGAGAAAAGCATGGTAATGGTCAGAACGGGTTGTAGGTGGAGAAGAGAAAAAACACTGAGTAGTGTTTATTAACATGCAAATTGAAAATATAAACATCTGGAACGCGGTATGAAAGCCCGCTGAATACATTTTTCTCTAGCTACACGCTTCATGGATAATATCGAATTTTTAGATATAGCTCAAAACTCCCACATTTTTTTTTTTAACATTTGAAATGATTCATTCGATGCAGTTCCTTTGCGATGGAGAGATAATCGGAAAAGCGTTTATAGCTACATCCGTGGTATTGTCCTGGTTACAGATCTGTATTATAAATGACATGGCTGCGCTTTTGCAATCCGTTCTCTAATGACGGAAAAGCTATCTGCGAACGTATTTCTGGAAATGGCCTCTTTTATGTAATAGTTTTGCTTCATTCGAATGTTGATGTCAACAATATTATATACAAACAAACATTCACCGCCATTGCAGGTCTGCGTATCCGTTTTAATCAAACCGTGCTTCTTTATCAATACTGCATTTAAGATGCTTTGAGGATATGTTTCGTTAAAACAAGTAAACGAATGATTCCCTTATTCGAATTACGATCAATCATAAATATTGTTCACTTAGGATTTATAACGTCTGCCCAGTAAATTCACTTTAATGGTTATTTTCAGATTCACAACAAACGTGCAATCACAGTTGCATGCGAATTGGCTGGAAAATATTTAATTGTTTAAGTTAGGTGTTACTAAGAGAAATATTAAATTTACCTCATTCTCCGCTGGCAATTAATAAAACAACACAAACACACCACTAAATATTAAAATTACAAACCATTCGAAAACTTTACATTAAAAATTTCATGTTTTCTCATTTCTGCTCGCGTATCTTTTGGTATTTTCTTTTTTTTTTTTGTATTTGTTAAAATATTTACTTAAAATTAAAAAATTCCTACGTTAACTATAAAAATTATGATTAAAAGAAGGAAAAAAAGAGAAGATTATTATCGCGTTCGTAAGTATGAAATCTTTATTATAAAGTTATTGTTATGTAAAAAGACACAAAAATACAAAGCTGCGCTCTTTTTCATAATTTTTTACATTTATGTTAACTTAAAATTGAATAGAAGATGAAAAGAAATCGGAAGATAGTCTTTGCATGCACTTTAAAACGAACTGCATGAACTTTGAGACTCGTCTCATTTTCAATAATTTATTTATAAACTTTCTCTCCAGAAACGCAAACTTAAATGGAATAAAAAAATTTCGATAGATGCATGGCAGTCTGGTGAAATATGTTCACACCCTCACAAATCTCAACAGACAATAAGACGGACAATTGAACCCAATAAAAAGTGCAGGTAATAAAATTCCATCTGTTCACATATTCTCCATACATTTCAATAAATGTATGAGATCTACCAACAATCATGCTCATAAAAGAACTGAACAAAACCATCCTCTTCCGCCTCCAAAAAAGAATCAAAATTGAAATCATGGAATCCATTCAAATGAACATTATTTTTTTGCGTACTACCTTGAGATTACGTCGTAATACAGGTTTAAGTTTTGTTTTGATTCGAATTCCATCATTCACGAATCTGAAAAGTGCACAGCTTCACTAAACGATCACAAGTGCTCCAAAAATGTGTATTAAAAATTTGATTTTTCAACATTCACTCATGGGCTACCTATGTAATGATAGTTGTACTAATGATGCCAAGAATGATGCCACTGTTAAGGTGTTATATGAAAAAAATTGAGTCGGTCTACGCGCTGTATAATGTTTCCACTTAACTAATTCAACTAAAATAGTGCAGGTATAAATTAGTAGTAGTAGAAGCGGCGAAAAATTATGCGCGTCCTGAATTTAAACTGACCGCTCTCGGAAACAAGGCAATCGGACGACTAGTTTAATGATAACGTTGAAGAAGAAATTGAAAGGCATTTTTATGATCCTACGAGACGGACAAGCGCAAACCGCTATAAGAATACTATAAGCAGACCGTATGAAATAGCTGATATCAATGTGTTCTCCAAACGAGATGGAATAATAAAAACCTCGTCTGATGAAACAAAACTTTTTCTTTTATTTATTTTTCATATATTTTATCATTTTATTTTTAATTTAGCAAAAAAAAGAAAGAAAATAAAATAAACTTTTATTTGCGGATAGTTATAAAATTATTAAAGATAAAGAACAGAAGAACATTAAAACTACAAAGGAAACTAAAAAATGGATAAAAAAAAATGTAATTAAAATTAATCTTAACCTTAAACTTAATTTTAAACTTAAATATAAACAATTAACTGACATTAATAACTCTCACATTTCACAGTATCTTGTTGAGCATACCTCAGCGTGTATCGCAACGTAATGTAATGTAAAGTAAAAACTAATTTTATTTAAAATAACTAAAATACCATTGCGAACGCTCTTTATAAGATTATCGAAGAGAAAAAAACAAAAAGATAAAAAGATTAACACTTAATATTATTAACGCTAAGTAAATAATTAAGTATTGTTTTGCTTTTGTGTTTGCTTTTGCTTTGTTTTCATTTTCGTTTTCCAAATTTAACTACGGCGTTTATTAAATGTCGTCACGAATTTATGATTAAATCTAAGACTACTTAATGGTGATGGTGGTATAATAAATTCTCTCGCTCACTCTCTCTCTCTCTCTCTCTCTCTCTCTCTCTCTCTCTCTCTATCTCTCTCTCTATCGCTCTCTCTATTTCCATCTTTCTCCGTCTCTTTTACTCTCGCTTATTCTCTTTCCGACAAAAATCTATTCTACTCTATATAGTTTAATATACTCTAATACGTAATTTTGACTCCTTGGGAGCGACAGAGTAAACGATACGATGATGTTATACTAAACTCTTATTACTTGATTTCTAACTTATATCTTAAATATAAATTATTACAATATTTTCTGTATTAGTACATCATGCCTGGATGCACAGCTCCACCGCGTTGGAAATATACATTAGGATTACTGCTTAAAGTAGGTTCCAAGGTGGTGTATACATTCGTCTCATCAGGTCGTATGAATATTCCTATTAAATGGAAAAACAGGAAAAAATATTTTTTGTTTCTTTTACAGAATTGGGAGTGAGATAAAAAAAACAAATGAACTTTTTATTCGCCTTAGGCCGAATAGTTTAATATCTATCCGCCATAATAAATATATAAATATACGATATTTGATTGTCGAAAACAAAAGACAAAGCTTCATTCTACGTTCTATCTAAACATTTTGTAGCTTGTTTTTCTATTTCTCATTAGACTTCACTCATAACTGGAAAGCTAAAAACCATATGTTCCTATGCCTTTGAGTCATTGCACGCGAACTCTGATTGGGTCGATTAAGGTGATATGTGAGCTTAAAGTCTACGACTGTAATAGAAAATTAAGAAGGAGAAAAAATGAAATAAAAATGATAAAAAGCTGATTTTTCTGGGCGAAGTTTTAAGGTCGTAACAGTATGCAGTCAGACAAACAGATATGGCTTCCGCTATAAATTCATATTAATCATATACGTATATATATATACGTATATATATATATATATATATATATATATAGATATATATATATATACATATATATATATCATCATATATATCTATATATATATATATATATATATAGATATATAT
>KK502535.1:0-61298 GCA_000688735.1 Glossina austeni | reverse complement strand
ATATATATCTATATATATATATATATATATATAGATATATATATATATATATATTTGTATATATTGTATATATTTGTATATATATGGGTGTGTATACAAAATTATCGAGACTTCGATGTCCTCTATACGTTGTAAGCGTTTGTGAAATCTAGTATACTCCCTGTGATGAGTATAAAAACTTATTTGGATTTCGAAGACTGAAAGGTGTTAAAATTATTATTTTTTTCTCCTTGTATTTATTTTCTTAAGCATTTTTATGGTTATGTATGCGTGCTTGCGAACGAGTTGACTTACCTGGATAACGTATTGTTTGTGCTATATGTGCTTGTGTCATGGAGCCCAACGAATTGCCTAATTGCTTGAGTGTTGGCGGTGCTGGCAATTGTGTCATTGTGGGTGGTGGTATTGGTGGTAATGGTGGTGGTGGGGGTTGTGGATAAAAACAAAACGGGTGCGTTGTCAAATGTGCTGGAAAATAGTGATACATACGTGTATAGCTCGGTGGTGGAGCAGTGACCAAAGCAACGCGATCTTGTTGCGATTATTTATTTATTCATTCATTTTATTGAATTCAATATTTAAGAGTGAAAAAATCGTAAAACGTGTACACAGCCAACGAAACACACCGATACACATACATACAGATGCACATTTACATTGATATACATGCATACATAAATACATGCATACATGCATACATACATATATGCGCATATATATATACATATATATATATATACATATATATATGTTACAAATATTTATTATTTATTTTCACATAGATGATCAAAAAACGATCAATTGTTTTTTTGGTATATATGATACGCGTACATATATAATGTTTAAATGTCATATGGATGTTGTTTACATATGTATATGATGACATGATTATATTTATTTTTACATGGTTTAAACAGTAAAACGCAAAAACACAAAACGCAAATTAATTCCATACGTAAAAGATTTAGTTGATTTATGTTTTGTGAGGTATCATGACACAGGATGCATTGTGAAATTAGTTATGTTGTTGTTATAATTGTTTTGTTTTTATTTTAAATGTGTATAATGATGCATAGAATCCAAAGTATGACATATGAACGAGAAAGAAAATAACAAAAAAAAAAAACAAAACAAATAAGACAAAAAAAGACTTAATTATGACACGTACATGTGATTATAAGAAAACATACAAAATGATAAAAATAAAAAATAAAAAACAAAAAAAATTGGTTTCTTTCTATACGCATTACTATCAATATTATTGACTATCGCAATCAAGACAATGAGCAGCGTCGATTGGTAAGAACATTTTTGTTTTTATTATAATTACATATCATCAGTGAGCAGGATTTCATTTCTCTTTTTCTTAAGCATTAATCGCTCGTCATTCCCGAGCCAGTATTGATTTACTTTCACTCACCTACAATTAAACTTACGCAGAAACACAATTGATAAGAAAAAAGAAATTAAGTTAAGTAACGTATACTCATTTATTGTAAAAATAGGTTTATATTAAAAAGATCGTCAACAACAATCAATAGAATAGAAAAATAAAGAGGAAAGAAAACTTTCAAACAAATTTGTCACGCATAAGCTTGTTTTTATATGAGCAGCAATTTCTTTCATCATTTTTATGATAAATAAAAGTTTCTTTAAAAAAACAACTTTTTTAAAGTATGATAAGCTTTTACAATCACTTAGGTAGAAAACCTTTTTCGGGTAACAAGCATACGGACGTTCAAGCGATGGACGTTCTTTACTTGTGTTTTTTTTTTTTTTTCTTTAGGCACAAGAATATAATTTTGAAATGTGAATATATTGAGATTATACCTACAATCCTGTACAAGAAAAGCGAAGCAAAATGGAGAGATAAAATTCAATACCTGAACTTAAAATTGTGAAATACACAAAAAGACACGAAAAATAAAATGAATCAAATACTCCGCGGAGGTAGATTTCTTCTTAAAATTACATAAATAATCGACTGGAAAAGATCAGTTTTGTATACAATAACAGAGGAATAAGTCAAAATAATCAAAACAACGATTAAGAAAAGAATAGACGCCTTAAAGCGCATCTTGGAGCCCCTCGAAACTTAAGCAAATAATCAATTCCCTCTTCAAAGGCATTGAGCCTTTCTCTCTCTCTCTCTCTCTCTCTCTCTCTCTCTCTCTCTCTCTCTCTCTCTCTCTCATAAACAGCGAAAACGGAAACTGCGCAGCATTCGTATCTTCATCGAATTGAAATTATAAATTAAATGGACCAAGCATATCTATCTGTATCGACGCTAAGGAAATCTCTGACACTCAATTCTTCCTATCTTATGAAAACCTAGGGAAGAAAGTATTTATAAATATACAATAAAAAGATTTAAGTAAATTATAATGGAAAAAAATGTGCTTTATACGCATATAATCAAAGCACAATTATAATATCAATATTATCGCTTTCTGCGTTACTCTGAAGCAAGTTTCCTTTTTTAGTCTTTCGTTAATGCAGGTGTCCAGCCATAAAATATATTGATTCCTAGATGAGTATCGATTTTCGTTTCGGCACTTTTTTCCTTATAGGTAGAAAGCAATATTGGTCCTATAACACTATAAGAAACTGGCTGAAACTACTGACAGTTCTAAGGAGATATGGATACAGTAAGGACTTATTTATAACGCTCTGGTGGCGAAAAATCTTAAATCATCTTTTATAATTCGAAAACCACCTACTTTCTTACGAGACGCAACAGATTTTTTCAAGTCAAAGAGCAAAATATGCGAAGAATCTTAACGTAGGGAATTTCTAAAAATAACGAAATTTGGCGACAACGTAGAAGACGCCTGTCTTCATTGTGTTAAAGAAGGCGGCTAAAAACAATACGCATTTTCATTGTGTGAAAAGGGAAATTTTTTTTTTATTTTTACCCTACACGTACAGAGTACGTAAATTAAGCTTGTGCGGATGTATACCGTAATCAGAAGGACTTACGATAGACCCATCTTTCATTATACCGTTTGAAACAGAATTATCTCCTGAATCAATTTAAGCTTGTCTGTGGGTCTGCGTGTGCATGTTTATACGTGGATTTGTCTTCTTGTATCTAGATACATTAGTAGACATGTTTATATACTCTATGTACAAAAACTAGTATAATTTTAAGAATTGTATTTGTTTTGTTAAGCAAGCAAAGTTTACTCTGCGTTTCTTGCGATTTGATGTTCTCTCGCTTCACACATTTGCACAAATAGACATCCATGCATGCACGTACACAAATGATCGGTCTAATGAGTTAAAGTGTTGGAAGGAAATTTCTAAAGAAACTGAAGGAGCCAAGAACATACACGACCATATGTGAATAAAAAAAAAAAAAAAAAAAAAAAAAAAAAAACAAAATAAATAAAAGGAACTCAAAGCTCAGACTTTTTAAAACTGAATTCTTAACGTTTCGCTATGTATTCGTTCTTAACATTTTTCTATGTATTTACCTATTAATAAAAATTGTGTCAGATAGAAAATAAAACCAGTAAATATAAGAATAATTTATGTTACTATTTGGGCACATGAGAAGCTGGTTTGCATCTGAATAGAAGAAAGAAAATATAAATTAATAAATAAGTGACAAAATAAAAAAACACTCGATAAATGTTTTAAAAGCATTCCATATTGAAATCATCGAAAATTAATTGCTTCGAGTTCAATTTGAGTACAAAAAAAATAGAAAAAAATCCTTTCAATTCAAATTTATCGACATAAAAAGCATAAGTAACGTTAAACGCAAGCCATAAGTTTAAGGCATCGTTAATTTGATCATCAATAGTTTGAAATGAAAGCTGACTTTCTTCAAGAAATAAAATTGAGAGCTTAAACGCGATCTATATACGGCTTAATGAATTACATATTACATAGAAATTGCATAGAAAACTTTTCTTCAGATAAATTAGGTTTTATGTAAAATTGTTGAGAAGAATACGGAGGCATATGTACATACCCCAAAAAGAAAAAAAAAAAACAAAATCGAAAGAAAGTTAATGACAGCAAATTTATTCCAAGATCAAGTGGGTGGACAAGAACAAGATCAAAATCTCTGTGTTATGTGTACTTACAAGAAACAGCACGTGATGGTAAAAATGTATGTACACACGATACACATGCATAAAAATACATTACGAAAAAAAACAAAAAAATAACTAAATAAATAAACTAAAAAATAAAAACACATTAACATTGACAACGAAGACCACAACACGACAAATACTGTGCAAAACGCAGTTTAACTAACATAAGATCTAGCGTCTCTCAGCGTTGACTGATGGCTATAAGATGATTGTCATTCTAACAGAGTAGAATTTTCATGCTCTCTTCTTGCCTAGCATTTTGTAACAACAGTTAAGCTATTTTCAATTTTCTACTAAAGACAGCGCGAGATTACAACAGTCACACGGGCAGCAAATCAACCAGCCAGCCAACCAGCCGTCCAACTAGCAAGTCAACTAGCTAGCTAGCGATTTAAAACTAATTCTGAATTCAATCATTTCCAGTAAATGTTTAGATAAGCTTATACTAACAACACAACTAATTGGCCACGCTTTAGGGTCATTGTCATCGGAGTAAATTCATTGCTGGTTGTTACTGTTGCTGTTGTTATTATCGTAGTTGTTGGATTTGTTGTCGTTGCTGTTGTTTTTGTTGATGCATAGCTACGGAGTTTGTAATGTGTGCAAGAAAACTTCAGGCATAAAGCGTGACTAAATCAAAAGAAAAATCACCAAGTTGAGGGAGGTTGTTAAATTTTTTTTTTTTTTTTTTTTGTAGGAACATAAAAAAATAGAAAATCTGCCAAACAATTTAAAATTTAACTGAAAAGCTGCACTCCAATTTTTCGGACGATGGTCCAATTACGTAAACTGTTACATAAACCAGAAATTTGAATATTAAATCGCTCGTTGATTATCTTTTTCGCGAATGAAGTAACACTTGTTTCAAATGCCTAAAGCGTGGAGCCATCATTTAATTAATTGTATGGATGTATGTTGTATGGAATATATGCAAGTACCGGAATAGTTATCACAAGTCGAACTCGAACTCAAACTAGATTAAATTATGCCAGCGTGTTATTGTTTCCTACCAGCAACCATCAAGGTTTAACAACGAACTATATTAAGTTGAATGCTTGCGAGAATTTTTCAAGGGTTTTCCAAAGCCTGTGCATATTGAATTCAAAATTTTGAAAATTTCGCATTAAGCTAATACGACAACGAAATGATATACTTAAGCCTTAATTATGTAGTAAGTGCAACACCTGACAAATCCCGATAACAGCAAAATGCAGTATTATGCAGTATAATCAATGATGGTAAAATACTTGCACTCGCATATGATTTTCAATAAATAGCGTCTCTGTTTACCTAATACATAGGTTTTAATTTATTTAATAATTTAAACTTCCGAAATACTATAGCTTTCCTAACTTTAGTTTCGAATGGTAAAAAATGTGTAACCGTCCAACTCTTAAAAAAGCGTCTACTTTTCGATTTTGAATATTTAAACATTTTTCTTACATTTCGCTTTCTTTTCCAACATTCAGGAATTTTTGTAGATTTAAGAAAAAAAAGAACAAATTTTTCCTCAAACATACCTTAACTAATATGTTGTCGTGATTTTTTGTAAAATTTCAGCATACTTGAAGATTTGAATCATGCAAGAAATGAAACCTTAAGTTGGAAGTTGATTCTGAAATCGATGTTTTTTAAGCTCCTTAAATATATTTAGTTGCTTGTTTGCTTTATTTTGATTACTTCTTCATTTGAAAAAGGCATTTATTGAGAAAGAGTGTTACAATATATATTGGACTAGTGCATAATTATCAGGCGTGCATTGGACATGCTATATTTTAATAAAAACTTTTATTTATTTAAATTTATAAATGAAAACATCCTTCCACGTTCAGGTTATAAAAATGCCTGTCGATAATCATATTCATATTCGTCATAGTATGCTGTACCACTTTGAGAAAACATTGAAAGCAGCGCAGGCTTTTCGGCGAGAGCACAATGAGCGAAGATCGATGAAGGAATGCTTTGTCCGTTTCAAGTGTGGCGACACTAGCTTCTAAGATAAGCCATGAATAGACCGACAATCGGAATCATTCTTTAGGAAATCATCTTAAACGGGGTTTTTTATTGGTGGAACGGCCAGGATGAGCATCAACACTGGCGGAGTCCAAACAAAAACAACAAGCGGCAATTGAACATCAAAGGCAATCGGGACGAAAAGGCAGCACAAAAACAACCGAATCGTGTTTCACCATAATAATGCGCGTCCCCATGTTGAGCATCGTCTGATTGAATGCATCGCCAATAAGGACTACGAACTGCTCCCACGTCCGTTACATTCTCCCCGCACCGACTACCACGTCAATTGGTCGCTAAAAAACTGGTAGACGAACAAAATTTATGACAATTTCAATAATTTAGTGGCGGATGTCAAAGCGTGGATTGACTCAAAGAACTGTGAATTCTTTACCTCTGACAGCAGAGCCATGTTGCCTCGATCTGAAGATGCGGTGATGAGAAGGCGCTATGTCTGATGAGTACGCTGGACAGATCTTCCCATTCGAGCTGCAATAATGTACGCTTGACAACTCCTGCAACGCGCCGCCAAGCGTTGTCATGAAAGAGGATGACTTAACCGCTTTGCTGGTCTCTTTTACAACAATATATCGTTAAATTCGTTCAATTCACGTCGGTTGGCAGTAACAGTTTCATTCGGTTTTAGCAACTCGTAATGCACTACATCTTATGGATACCACCATGTGCATATCAAAAGTTTGTAGCCATGAATACTCCGTTTCGCTGTCGATACATGTGGCTCTCCTGGATTAATCCATGATTTTTTGCGCTTGGGATTGTCCTGTTATATCCACTTTTTATCGCCAGTCGCAGTATGCCACTTTTTTTTTTGCCTGGCAAGCAATGAAACCGCGAACAAAATTAATGAATGTTGAAAATACAATTTGGAGCGTTCTATGATTAACGGCTGTATACACTGAATTGCCCACTAATACTAAATGAAAAAGAGTTAGTTTGTGTAGAGGATGATCAAAATCATCAAATTTAATTGTTGTGTACATTGATACTTCGTATTTTTTGATCAATTTCACCAATAGATATCGCTGATAAAAAAACAAGAAAGCACCTATTAATATAAAGTTAATATAAAAACTAATACTCTACACCACATTTATTATGGAGTATATTAAGTTTATGTGGATATATGAACGTCTACAAGGTTTTAAGTTAGATCCATTTTTTTATTCTGGTCGATTTAGCATATCTGTCCGTTTGTCCACCTGTTTCACCTGTTGTCTTTCCCTATGACTTTATCTTCAACCTGCAGATCGAAATCTTTATGATATTTTACACGAAATTTGGCACACTGAGGTGTCGCCGCCCACGGAAAAATCTTATTGAAAATGGATAGAAGCGCACTACTTTTACGACCATCGCTCTTATAAGGAGTTATTTAAAAAAAGTCATTATATGAACAAAAGTTGCAATTTTTAAAATTTCTCGAGAAAAATCGCAGAGTTATAGTATCTCGACGTAGTGAACTGATATACAAAAGTTAGATCCGATAGGCTTATTTTTTGAACCGCTTTCTATATAACCGTTTCCACGAAACGTGGGAAAGCAGTCTGATTTATAATATTTCACTATAAAAATTGATCTATAATAACAATTTGACACTACAACGAACTGTATCAAATTTCAATCATGTACCTGCATTTGTCATGGAGCAAATGTTCGATTTTAATCCCGTTCTAAGCTGAATTTACTGACGAATGTTGCATCCATTTATTGAATAGCCCTGCCATCTCTGATGTTTACTACTTATGATCGCATTTAATGTACAATCTGAGAAGGCTGTGACCTCTGTGTAATCACAGCCAGTGAAAGCTAACCGACGATCTTCCGAAGCTAAATCATGGACATAATTAATTTAATTGTTGAACAGAAAGTTTTAAGAGCAATTTCTTAGTTTTCTAAGCAACGCACTCACGATCTCTTCGTCTATTCCTTGGCTTTCCCGATGGATTAACCAATAGATCAGAATTTATGTATGCATTACAATGAGTGCCTCTGTTATTATAAATTTTCGTTTACTGCAGTAGTGAATCAGTAGCTGTACAATAAATTAAACTATATCTGTCTTTATTCGCGTAGACCATAATTCTTTAATTTCTGCGTTATATTAAATTTTTTTACGTCCTTTGGGCTGCGCAATGCATTCTTGATCCAATAATAAATCATTTTCATTGCATAGAAGTGGAAGAGCATATATATATACATAGGCATTTACCTACATATATTTATTTATATACATATATATGTATATTTATACACTTAAACACAGACAAAATCTATATATATTCATATATCTTTGTCATATATCTGATTGTTGCTTTCTGTTTTCCTATTGCTCTATTATATAAAGCGCGCGCGAATAACCTGATTTTTTTCGCTATTTATTACATAATATATTATTTTGATTAGCCTGGTGTGATAAACGGCATTTGCTTTTTGTCTGTCTATGCGGTTGAATTACTTCTTTTCCTATCCTGAGTAAATTTGTTGTTTTCCGGTTAGTATTACACACGATCTCTGTGTTGTAATCGTTAGGTAACTAGTTAGTGGTTACGTCTAAGTGCAAATGTTAGCAAATGCAGTTAGCAATGACTTTGGTATTTGACAGAGTGTTGCGGTTTAAACGAAATTGAAACTCATAAGCAAGCATGCCAACATAGTTACATACATATATATACATACACTAAGCACAAACAGCATGACCGAGTATTTAGGTAATACTTAGAGAACAGGTTAAGCCGGCCGGTCGTTTGTGCTAACTAGCTAATTGATTGCACAAATATGTACATAGATGCATGCAAACAATATGTCGTCAGCAACAACCACACTGCACACCAGAAAGAGACGTTGACAATGCAATACCACTATCCAGACTGCTTAGTGATGTTAGCTTATGCCAAAAAATAATAATAATAATAAAAATAAAAATAAAAGCAAAATAATAAAAATATAAAGTTTACCAGTAATGTCCATACATACAATATCTATAAAATCTTAATGAATGAACAGCAAAAAACACGCTTACCGACATACACACAACTGAAAACATAAATAGTGCAGCTAACCGGCATGAACTAATTACAGACTTTGCAGAGCGTGTATAAGTATATAAGACGAAAGAAGATTCACATATGTCTGTCATATATATATATGTATACATATATATATATATGTATCTGTATATGTATTTATTTATATATACATATACATATACATATACATAAACATAAACATATACAGACATGTGCTTTGTGCTTGTTTGTTTTTTTGTATTTATGTGAACTGTGGCAACACTGTTATTTTTAGATCAGTTAATATTAGCACAACAAAAACCATGCGTTGATTTATTGGTTTATGATTGCAACGATAACAATTCCAGTCACTCTATCAATACGTTTTAAGTCGTCGTCTTGAGAGTTTTTTATTGATTTCCGTCTTTCTCTTCCATTTCTTTCTTCCTCCCTGATCTGGTTTATATGCACGCAAAAATGAAACTAACTAACACGAATATATGTTCACATAGCCGTATATAACAGAAAGCGTTGGCCAAGATAAATACATTTTTATTCTATTCTTTGTTTTCTTTTTTCACTTCTTTTAATTTCTAACACTATTAGTGGGTTAGGGTAATATATATATATATTTACGTGCAAGGGGCTACACACATTTATAATAACTTTAGTGTAGGAGCATATACATTTACATCACATTTGTATGACATAAAATTAGAAGATAAATTTTTAATTTTCAGATGCTCTGTCAATTTGTATAATGAATGCGTTTACATGTTTCTGTTATGATGTTTATAGTAATTAAGTTCAAATTCAATTTGGCAAAGAAATCCTGGCTGTTAATAGACCAGAAAGTACGAGAACATATCGAGGCAAGCAATTAATTTGCGGGGATTCGGAGATCGTAAAATATACAAATTTAAGCCTCAATTTCCGTTGTTTCAATTCACTTTATCTTTACTTCATTCCAGTTATACCGACGCGCAGATCAGGATTTTAGTGAACTTATATATGTCTATACTACCTGTTCATATGTTTAATATTACGATATTATCAGAAACTGCGATGGAGAGTTCACAAAAAATGAAGAAGAAGAAAAAAACCTTACCTCGCATTTTTAAATACTTCTGCTAATTGTTTGCATATTTAATATATTAATACCAACTTTTCCTTTTTATAATCACCATCAAGGATAGTTGTATATTCATTTTGCTCCAACAATTGTAGCGTTCAGAAGCAAAATTCAAAAGTCCTATAAGGTACAAGTAAAGTATATTCTTGATCAAGTTCATATCCATCTATGTAATAATCTGCTATAAGTATTTTCCGGATGTTAAAATTTAGGATATCCACTTTAAATTTGGCAAAAACACTAGATGTTCTTGAATGTAAGTTTGTGTTGAATATGCAGCAAATCAGTCGAAGGACACGCACTGGAATACAACATAAACTGAAAACATTCCTGCTTTCTGGGTTTTTGCTTATTACGCAAATACTACTTTTGTTTTTCTTTTTTTTTTTGACGATATGCAGAGAGGTATTGGCCACAGCCTAGTGGATGCGTGTCCAATCGATTACCGACTGAGCAATCGGCTAGTCATACGAATAAATATAGACACACAATGCAAATTTTCACATGCTTTCTAAGAGAGAGAAAAAAAATCAACCACGCTCACCTAAGAATACGGAAAATCATTTTTTCCAGTCTTTGTTAAGAGACTACGCACTATGGCGCGGGATAAAAAAGATTCTGTCAAATTTAGTCAATGTCAATAGAATCAGTCATACACTATTTCAGATGGGTCAATGTATGACTATGCTTACTATTATATTATAATTTATAGAGGTGGCCAGACCTTTCAATCGTATCGAATCGTATTCAGTAATTGATTTGTTTATCCATTTTTTGCCTAAAGCAAATGAATTATACTATAAAAAAATAATGATCTCCTTTTTGATGCCACTACAAGAGGACGTTATGGCATTGATGCGATTATTATTGTCGTTAGAGCAAAGGGAAATAGGCTGAGAAGACCTTACTTTAAATCAGTTTAAACGCCGGAATCGATTTAAGTTTATATGATCTTAAAAGTACTTTGCCTTTCAAGTACGCACCCTTTCGTTTACATCGGCATGTGGACACCACCACCCCCCTTTAGTTAAAAGCTATTGTTTTCATTTACTTAACTTGTACACTAGAGATTTTCTTCCAAGCATTATGCACACGTGCGCGATACAAACCTCAAGACTTTAGCATATAGTCAAGACGAAAAAAATCACCTAAATCGATTTCAATATTTATGTGTGTATGTATAAAATGTCGACTTTCGAGGAAAGTATTAATCCGAAGGAAAGGAGAGAAAGGAACTGTGTAAACACACTCAGCTGCTTACTATTTTCTTTTTTCTTGTGTCAAATATTATTTGGTTTTCCTTTCCTTCCGTTATACTATCCTTAGAGAAAATCCTTAATGTACTTCACTGCAGCAACAATGTTAAGGCCCTTTATTAATTAAGGGCATGTCAGTTGATTAAGTACAATCTTTTTTACACAGGCTATATATATGTACATATGGTATGGCATGGTATAACGACAGTGACGCAGGGGATACTACCCTGTACGTGTATACACGCAGCGATGGTCGGGGAGAGAGACAGTGGAAAAAGAAGTGGGGCATTGTTTATATTTTTAGTGCAACAAATTAAAAAATCTTAATTTGTTATTACAACTCCCTTCACGGTTTTTTAAATATTCTCCTTTATGATTTAAATGCTTTTTCATGCTTTCGAGTCATTTGTCATAACATTTTTTCGATTCCGCTTGAGACAAGTTAAAAACATGCTTTTTGAACGCATCAACAGTTTCCTCTGCCGATGAAACTCGATTTTCGTGCTATTTATTCTTAATGCTCGAAAACAAAAAGAAGTCATTAAGTCATTTTGTCGGAGCCGGTTCATCTTCAAATACTTATACGAGTCGACTACTATTTACTGTTCAGCTCATGCGTGTAGATTGATGATTCGTCACCTGTCATGATCTCATGTACGTCTCTTGTAGCACCACCATTTTATTATCCAAGCATTTCCTTGCGTCAATCAATCCGAGCATCTTATTGAGATATTCTCAAATTATGTGGAATCCAAATGGAAAAAAAGACTTTTAAACGACTAGGTGATCTTACAATATTTTACACATGTTGACGGAATTATTGCCTAAAGTTGCCGCAATAAGGCAGTATTTCACATGACGATGTTTTTTGGCACAACAACTAATCCTGGACGACCTTGGTGATTTTGGTCGAGGAGTAAACGACGAGGCTCGATACTCGAGATTTTTACAGCAGACAAGAGTGGCGTTCTAACGCTAAAACCGAAAGCAGTTTGATCGATGCACTCTTGTCTTGATAATCCACATGGAAAATCGTAATAAATTGTATTATTAATGCAATTGTTTCGCTAAGACCCGACAAAATTTCGATTTGCTAGAGTTCAAAATATAAATAGTGTCCAATCAACTCGCGTTTCTTATCTCCTCAACTATGTATCAAACACTAACGTTTTATATGGCTTTACGCACTGTTTTCACCAGGTTTTAGCTCAAAATCATTTATAGCCCACAAGATATAATTTTTTGTCTATTGTTGGCGTCCAATTTTTGGTTTGAAGCCCCGACAAGTTTTTGTAAATATTTGTACCGTGTTTGCAACAAATGTGTCTTGTGAATTACTTGGGTTTGCTTATTGTGAGCGTGAATGTAGGTGGATTTCGTCCGTTTTATCATTAATCGAATTACGTACACATGTATGCGTGATATTTCTACTCTCTAGGCGATCGCTTACCATCCTGAGCTTATTATTATATTAAACTTATATAGTACACATTGTAGGATTTCTAATGAATACATTTGGGTATTGGAAACACACAAAAGGATAAATCCATTATAACTTTATCCTAATCTCATGCTGTCGAGTGAACAAAATTGAAATTTATTTATTTATTTATTTACTTAATTATGAAACTCAACTAAAATAAGTTAACAGTCGAATTCAAATCTTATATTAATTATTATCAAAAATTAATGTAAAGTACATAAGCAGATGTAAAGAAAAGAAAAACAAAAAAAACAAACAATTAAATAATAGTTCGTATATAAATAAATAAGAAAGAGAAAAGAAAAAGGAAGAAAAGCATGTACATAGTTAGCACAGAGGCACACCCCAAGTTGCAAGTTAACCCCTAAACCAGTGCAAAGATGCAAAAGCTTGCCAACCGATAGCAGTAATTTCCGAATCATAATGAGATGATAAGATTGGAAGTTAGTTTAAATACGACATAAGTAACTCGCGCGTATTAAAGAAAGTTGCTTTGATAGACATTAAAGAATCCGATATTACGATTAGGTCATAGACGTCATTTCGGTTTCTGCAAACAACTCTGAACAGGTTAAACTGCTCACAATTGCATTTGCATTGACTAAGCGTAATGAAAATAAAGTTCTTAATGAAAAGAAGCGATTAGGGACATTAAAACTTGTCTAACCAAATAATGTCAGCGAATCGATAGTGCCATGTATTAACTTAATTAAGAAGGAGACCACCAAGAATAAATGGAGGTTTAAGTGACGGTAAGGATAACACAAGCAACCTATTTTCATAAGAAAGCAAAGAGACAAGGGGTCCCAATATAAACTCCGAAGCGCAAATAGCAAGAATTGCTTTTGAACGGATTCAGTTGAAACTACAGAACACCTACCGGAATGAGATCACACAACCGAGGCATACTCAAGTATTCGTCTAACTAAGCGCATGATCAGTCTTAAGCTCTTTTGATCACCTCTTAATGAAACCAAGCGGGGCTGCAGATTTACTTAAAGAGAGCTCAATGTGCAGATTAAAACGCAATCATTGGTCGAATAGAACCCTTAAGTCGATGATAATGAACGAAATCAATTCAAATGGCAGCTTAATAAGTGTTCTTCCAGCTCCATTTTATCATGTTTTTTGAAATTGTCTTAGCGCCTTATCGTTCATTTAATAGAGAGTGAGCGATATCGTGAATCGATATGCGCGCAATCAAATATTTAGAATTTTTTCAATAAACTTAAGTTACTATAACATATATATATCAAACCTGCCAAAGGAAACGCCTGCGCTGCAACCATAAGTAAGGATAACTTGACTTTTTGTGTTTTGCTTGCTATTCATAAACTACAACAGATGTACGACATAAAATTTTACCTTGGTTCTGCTGAAATAAAAACAATCGCCCACGCCCATCCTATATTATATAGTATGAAAATTTATTTTTGTCTTTTTTTTACGTCATTTCAAGGGTAGTCTAGATGGGTATGCAAGACACAGACGACTATAATTATTTTATTTGTTTCATTTTCTATTTATAATATATGAAATAAACATGCATACAATAATTAACACTAATCGATGCATCAACACATTCATTATCAGTCAAATGCATCGATAAATAGCACTTTACTATGCAATGCAGATGAAATAAATTGGGCGGTCTCCGTACTCTGTTTCGAAACAGCAATCGCATGTTAGAAGGTATAGACGCGTATCAAAATGGATAAATAAAACCTCGACTGAACGCGTTCATGTTTGTATACGCATAAAATGAAGACAATGACGAACGATGTTGTGGAAAGAACTTTTCGCAAATATTCCGCCGCATATTACCTCGTATTTAAAATTGTAAAAGCGTATCAAGATTCGGGGGGCCGGTATTGACGAATTAGACCCACGTAAGTGAAATAGATTCAATAAGATTCTCGGAACACGGATTTCGCTAATACTTTGTTTTTACCAAACGTGTAATGCACACGTACACACTCACGGAGACACTCACGGACACACTCACACAATTGTATATCATTCTATATTATATATATTTTATATCATAATGCAATAAGTTCGTAGGATGACTATTGACGAATCCATACTATCAACCTCTAAATAAAATGTGTCAAAATGTCATGACATTCCGGCCATTTTTTCAAGTTTTCAAGATTTTCAAGTTACACTTCTTTTAGTGATGAAACATGTACTATAAATATATATATATATATATATAAATATATATATAAATTGGGGCATGTTATGGCACAAATTATTTACGCTACCACAACCATTCTTGTACATATAAACTAAAAATGAAGTTTTGACAATGTTGATGTCATTTTTTTTCTTCCTGCTTTCGTTCGATGCTGCATAGCATATTAAATCAAATCTTTCTCATCTCATCTGTCAATAACCACTAAATATTTTGGCTACATATCATAATTATCATAATTATTAAATAAATTAAATAAAAGTTAAATAGTGCAAGTGTGCGTGTGTGTGTGTGTGTGGGCGGTTGGGTGGGTGTGTGTCCGTATGCATACAGACAAATATTATTAGATGATCTTCCTAAAAGGAAACCGCTTCCAGGTTTCATTGGAGGCGCAATTGTGGAAAAAAATCCGCCAACGAGTTGCAATAACGTAAACTAAACAATCATTTAATCATCACAATTTTTGCGGCATCGTTTACCAACAAACATTGTTTGATTACATGCGCAAATGCAATCATTGTCACAGACACAATAAAATAATGGAAAAAGAAAAAAAACAAGAACCAAATAAAACAAAATACATATCAATGTTAAGTAAGAAGAAGAAGATGTACATGAAAAAGAAGAAAAAAACGAAAAAAGACTTGACTAACTGACATGCATTAAAAAGAGAGGCGTCGTTGCTTTTTAACGTGCCTACTAAATGCATACATTTTTATGTATACATATGAATGCGTACATGTATAGTATGTGTGACACATGCATTTACAATGTTATGTTGTATTGAAAATATGCAACATGTGGCCGACTAGTGTGATGTTAAGTTCAAGGTTATTTACAAAGCTCTCACGCATACATCAACACGTACATAAATGTGTATATATATGTATATATATATATATATCTATATATATATTATATCTGCACTCGCGAGAAGCCGGTGACCAGCATATAGCATATAGACATATGTGCATATAAAAGTAAAAGCAAAAATAACAACAACAATAAAATGTCTTACATATATAAAATTTTAACCGCCATCAAGATTAAATCATTTTTTACGACGTAGCATTGAGACAAGTTCAAGTTTAAATGGCTCATCATCAGATGGGAGCCGACAGAATGTGCACATCGCCACCACCACCGTCACCACTATTATCATTATCACAACCACAACCAGCACTGGAAATGTGTTTATGTTGATTGTTTTTTGTGGTCGCGTCTGTATATTTCATTTACAACGACAAGGAGAACCCTTATGTTGGCTATTTTTGACACATGATTCTTTTCGCAAACCAAGTCTCCCAGTTAACATCATAGCCATCACTAAATCCCTGGTCTCTTCGCAATCACATCACCAACTGACTTGAAAAAAAAAACATTTTTTTCCTTTCTTTTTCAACTTAATTTTTTTCTTTTTGTTATTTTTACTTGGCGTTGTTTGTCTATTTTAAAGACATTTTGTCAAGTTGTACTCTAAGGCAATAAATGAAATCGATCAGTTAGATTTGTTCGACGGTCCAAGCATGCATCACTGCCTGCAGGCAGAGTCACAGGGCAAAAGCATTGTATATATATATGTATATACTTATTTATATATATATATATATATATATATATATATATGTAACGAGGATGAAACGTGTCCACTATTTATATTTACTTTAGCTGACAAGAGTAATTTGTTATAAAAATTGCCTGAATGGTAATTTTTTACATTTTACAATATTTTGCATTCTTCGTATGTTATGTATGGTGGCATATATTTACATATATACCTTTATGCACGCGCGCATGTTTGTGCATGTACATATATGCATGTTTTTAGACATTATTTACTTATTTTAGTTTTAGTAGGGTTGACATATAAACGAGTTTTAATAACTTAGTTGACCTAAAACGTTTAAAAGAATTTTTTTCGTTTACGGTTAGTCGGTTTTTAATCGCGTTTCTTTTTTTTGTTCTTTAATAAGGAACCTAAATTTTTCCAAACAGAATTATGCAAACATTAGACAAATATTGGCTGTAAATAGTTTACCGCTTTTCCCATAAGACGTATAAGAGTTGCCTTTAAAGATTGGTAGATAACTGATATGTTAACCTCGCTTGCAAAGAAAGCTAAAGAAAGTCATTGCTTATTTAAACAAAATATTGATCCTACGAGAAATGAAAACTTGTTTGTTAAATTTACTAATTCACATCATATCGATACACATCACATCACATATGTGGCCTTCCCTCTTATTGGGCGCAATATTTTTTTCACTATCTACTTAACGCTATAAAAAACGCAAGAGAACAAAAGTTTTAAAAACTACTTACAAAATTTGATGCATTCAAGACACACACTTACAGTCACACATACATACGTCCATTTAATATATATGCTTATTTGAAACTTTTAAACTTCTCATTCACGCTACATTTCAACGTGGTCACTACTACATGAGTGTGTGCGCTTGCACGATTAATTATGTGCGCACATTTTTTAAAAATTTATTATAAATTTCTCTCAGATACAAATACAGTTACACAAACACACGTCATATACACACATACAGATGGATAGACAGAAACTTTAATGAGATTTTTACTTTTTCTCTGCCTTGCCTGAATAAAAAAGAAAAATTTTTTTTTTAATTTATTTAAAATTTTTTTTTTTACGTTATGTTAAAAACAGTATAAGGCTAACGCACTACAACGTCTTTCTCTTTAGCTAAGTACGAGTGTAATGCAAAGAAAATAAGTAATTATTGTAATTTTACGGTCACTAATTATTTTCAATGCTTTGCGTTAATTCAGTTTCAGATTACTTTAAAGAAAACATCATTTCAATCATGTTTCGTTTTCGTTTTAGTCTTCGTCTTTATTTTGGTTTCGTTTTAAGTTTTTCTCTCTTTTTTCGCCATTTTCTAGTTTACATAAAATGCGTGTAAGCCCAACAGAAATATGCAACGGAGAAAACGTCAAATGCAAATATATTTGATCAGCGCAAGTAGCAAAATCTATTTAACCATGTTCTTCTGTCCATTCCTATATTTAGTGTATACCTGATCGCATAGAGAGATAATAACAATAAGTTTGGAAGAAATATGGCCGCCCTTTAGCTCCATACGCTTTTTCTAGCGATGTGCAATTGCTTTGATAACCTGTTTAAAGCGAAACAAGTCGAGCTTCTCATCACAATAGCCTTCAAGAACAGACTGCAACTCCTAATTGTCGACAAAATTTTTAATTAACATGCGATGTTTTCAAATTTACAAATTTGGAAAATTATCTAATAACGCGAAACCTATCCAAGTGAATACCTGTTTAACCAATTCGAACTTCCATCTTAGGTAAGACATTAACGAAAGTGTGAACTGCATCGCATTGTCTTGATGAAATAAAATTTTCTTTTTCGTCAACTGTGGTTAGGTTTTCTTTCTGTGGTTAATTACTCAAACTCTACAATAAGTTCGAATAAGACTTAGCACCGATTGTTTTTGCTTTCTGAAGGCAATGAACGATAATTATTCCATGTCCAACCCTAACAATTATCACCGATTACTTTTCGAGCAGATGGAACTATCTTTGTTTTCGTTAGGCTTGATTCTCCTCTTCCAGTTTGTGGATTTCGACGTTAGTTCCTTCGTCTCAGATGTGAAGTAATAGGCTCATGGAAATCACGCCATTTTGCTATGAAACATCGGCGACTGTTCGATTAAAGCATCTTCGTGATGTAGTTTTTATTCCATGATGCCAGAACTACTTCCAGCTTGCTTAACGTAAAAATTTTCAATCCGATGTGCAATCTATTGCACAGTTTGATGGACTTGATATGTCGGCTAGCTCACACACTTTCAGTTGACTCTCGCAGAATACCAAGTCGTGTGCGGCCTCGCTTAAGCTTTGCCATCCAATATTTTTTTGTTGTAAATAATTTTGAAATGAAATTTTATAACACATAACGATGACTAATTTATACTATATTTGCAAATTCACTGAGAGAATTGACTATTGATGGCTGTCAGAGAAATATCATGCAAAGAGTACAATTACGACATATTACTGTAACCGTTCAATGATTTGAAAGGATCTCTTGCAAAACCGCAAAATCATTTTATGGTGAATGCTATGGTGGTGAATGGTCGGAAATTTAAAATGGTATGGAGTATATTACGAATTCGTTAGCTATTACTTTGTTTTGCATATCTTTGACAGTAATGCAAATTCGAGACTCAACTTGTCTCTTAAGGCTAACAACAAAAGAATACATACTATCGGGGATACAGAGGCGCTGGTCGGACAAGGCTTGAGTCGTCATCGACTAAAACAAATCCTAACCAATACAAATAATGTCTAATAGATAGACAGAAGACTGGAATAGAAAATTTCAGTTGAACGCCTTTCATTTCTCATTAATAGTTTTCTTTAATTTGAAAACTGTGCAACATATACTACACCCTTGTGATCTCTCTGAATGCAGAGGAAGGGCTTTGAGCCGAAGTTATTCAATTTCGCAGGCATTATGAAGCGATAATCGGCTTTTCCTTATGATTTCTTACTGTTCATATTTTCATAGCCTACCACTTTTTCATTATTTGTCATACTCAGTGATTTTCACCAGCAAATTGCATTTCTTTCGTTTTTTTTGGAGATTGCAATATCATATTCAAACTCAAAAACAGTATCTCTTATAAGATAAGATATATATATATATACATATGTTTTATAAAGCCTAGCCATAGCGCTCGGATGTGGGGCTGCGATAACAATATCCCATAAGATATAAGTATTAACACTATTTACAAATCCTTTCAAATTAATACAGTCGCAGTATGTATGTATATATTATATAATGTTAAAACAGGTTAAGCTAAGCTGAACTTGCTTTCGAGATTTGTGACAAAGCTAAACAAATAATTGAATGAAAACTATTTACCATTTTATTGAAGAAATCAGGCATATATTGTTTTTTCATTAAAACAACTTTGACAATAAGATTAAGAACTCCTCATGCTCATTCTATTATCCGCAGTCGCAATTCTTGCGTTAAGAACAGCTGCAAGAAATGTTAAAAAATGATTTCATGCGTGCTAAACATGTTGTAATCTCTCTCATAAGCAACAATAACGCCAACAAAGACTTACGAAGGTAATAAACTATGTATAAATAATCATAAGTTAAATAATTTCTTTTAATATAGGAAAAGAAAAATAACAAAAAAATTCATTCACAGTTCCATTGAGCCTCTTGATCCCCTTTCCTCTGTACTTTTATGTATGCATTTTTTCCTCTTTCAAGAGCATTGTTTATAGCACTTCACTTGCATTGAAATAAGTTTAAATTTATGTAGAGCAAGAGCGGGAGCTGCTTTTTAATGAAATACACTTCCTAGTCGAATATCTTCTTCGTAGACAGTTGGTTCGCACCACAACCGCAACTTGAAAACAATATAAATTTTTTTTTAACATAAATTTCAGTTAAGTTTTATGGTTTTTTTTTTACGTCCTAGCTTTTGTAAATCATTTCGATTACTTCTTGTTACCCACACATAAGTATACCTTAACACACATATATTTTTACTTTTACACATATTATATAATTCTTACGCATATAACATGTACTGCAAGTGTGTACATAAAATATTTATACATCGAGCACATTTTCCACATATCATTAACGTTATAAATACTTGGATTATTATAAGAAAAACGTGCAATACTTTCACATATTATATAAAATGATGAGAATCGTGCGTTGCAATTAATTATGAGGCCAGATAATGATCTACACTTGCAATATTTGATCAATGGTTGCTATGGATTGATAGGTGCAGTAATCAATTAGAGAAAGCATGAAATTATTACCTTTGAAAAGCCTTTACAAGCATTTAATAATGACATGCTTATATAATTGTATGTTATATTTAATGAGTGAAAAAAAAAATTCATTTCTCTCCCCTTCGCTCCCCTTCAAAAGACTTATTCAACATTTATTAATTATTATTATACTGAAGAGAGAAACGGTTTAGGTTAAAAGACTCATTAGGTGGATACTCTCAATGCACACTTTTTATGTTTTGCTTTCAATGTCAACTAACGAAGCAATTAAGTACTGTTTTGGATTCAAATAACAAAAACAAAAACAAACAAAAAAACAAGAAAAAAACAAAAAAGATAAGGAAAGCGACAGGGTAGTAACATAAGGCGACCATAAAATTTTGTAGCGTTTCTTTTTTCTCTTTTGTTTCTTTTCTATTGATTGCTTTATATTTCACATTTCATATTTTGTTTTTTTTCTATGCTTTTTGTTATTATTAAATTATTATTATTTATTTCAAACGAAATTCCATGCAAATTTGCATGCAAATACGTGTTAAATTATGAAAAGTTAATATTATTTGTAATGACATGGAATTCAAATTCTGCTATATACTAATCGGGCTTATGTCTAATCCATGGAACTGTGCTGTTGCTTAAGTTTTCTCTTTAGACAATGAAAGTGAAAAAAAATTAAAAATGATCTGCACAAGTCTTGGCAAATGTACAACAATGATGGCAGCGTTAGTTGGCCAAGCACACATAGGCGCACATACACACACATGCAATGTTTATATGCAAACACAACATGCAGCACTTTTACTCATGTGCACTCAAACGTGCACAAACATGCTAAATCATTGTTTTGTTTTGGGCTTTAGAAACGAACGAGAGAATACGTTAAGACATAAAGGTGATAAATTTTGAAATTGTTGTGTCAAAGCAAACTCCAAGTGAATCTAACAAAATATAGCCTTATAAGCCTCAGACGCAATTGAATTGATGAAATTATTATTTTAATAAAAGTTTGTTGCTTAAGTCTTTTTATTTTTTAACTAACCAACGCTTGCTCATTGTCTTTTACTTATTTTATTGATTTATTAAAATTCCTTTCCCCTAAATTTAATTAATCTTTTGCTTACCTCCTGAATTTAGCCCGTTTGATACATGTTTAAAATTTGCCGCATTCCCTGCTGTTGTCGATGTTGAATTTTGAAACGCCGCTGCTCCACCGCCCATTACTCCGTATTTAATAGGTTTAAAATGAAAGAACGATGGAGAATAACCGGAACCGCCGCGACTGATTGAACTAAATTGTTCATCTCGATCCTCTACGTACAGACCTTCTTTGCCCATAGCAGCCAGTTGACGTCCCTTTGGCATAAACATTACCAGAAATACAGTGGCAGAAGTGGCCACTAAACCAAATGCTATGCAAGCATCTTTGTGACGTTCGGCCACAGCTAAACCACACAACATCCAACCCAACCAGATAGGTATAGCACCACCAATAGCTAAACCTATGTAAGGAGCTTCACGGTAATTATCACGTATTCCTCTTGACTTAATGGCTAACACAGCCACGAATATTATCAGAAATATAATGTAAATAAGCGAAAATAAAAACTCGGAATATTGCGTTTTACATAAAGGTATTAGAACTGTTCCGGTGGATGATACCCGGGCGTAGACGTCAACATTGTTTGCCGCATTGTGAAATAAGGAGGTAAAGTGTGGACTTGAGTTGCGCTCGGAATGTGAAGCCATCGTAGAAGCTAACATGCTGCTGCTAACTGCGGGCACACTCTGCGTGTAAATTTCCGGAGGTTGTGTTATCAACCATTGCGTACCTATAACTACTTGTATAAGCACTGCAAACAATAGCAACAGGCCCAAATACGGGGCTGGCAAATAAACGCCGCCATTCAGGCTAATGAGGAAAACACATTTTACCAACAAAGCCGCAAAAACCAAAGCGTATGCTACACCTACGCCAAAGCGCACGGTACCGCAGCTCAATAACGACGGTTGAGCGGTTATTAGAGCACCCAAGCCAGCACAAGCAAATAAGCCGAGCAGCAACATTTGACCTAAAAAAACATGCCGACGTGATGGTGAAGTTCGCCAGGCCTTGAATAGCACGAATATCTCAAATGCCACCATCATGAACATGGTAAGTGCTGCCAAAACCAGCACTGGCACAACCCAAGGTTCTTTACGTAGACCCGCAAAGTTTGTGTGTGTCGACACTATCGTCGGCGGTGTAGTCGAGCTATTGACATTAGCTGAGTTTTTCGTAGCTACTATTAACACTGATCTCGGATTATCTGGTGATTGAACGGTGGGCTGTATAAAATTTTGCAAACCACGAGCTTTTGAGCCAATCACCCGGGAAGCAGCCGACGAACTGGGTAATGATAAAGCTGGTGAACTTGTTGGCACTATAAAAAATTCGGTGGACATTTCCACTAAACGATCAGCTTTTGATATGTTGCTCACCAGCACAGCCACCACATCAACAACGTTGGCGTCTTCTCGCCGGTTCAACTGCTTTGCTTGTCGTTTACTTGGCATAGTTGTTATTGTTTCGTAGGTGTCGTCTAAAGTAGACATGGCCAAAGTAAAAGTCTCGAAATCTTGACTAATGTTGTTTACCGCCTCAATGCGTCGCCTTGCTTTCTCGTCATTTTCTTGATTCACTAAATAATTGCTTTTATGTAATAAACTATTTACACTTCTTTCCGCGCTAGTCGCAGCTCTTGAACTCACGCCCGATTTATTAGTGCCCGCGTTAAGGCTACCATGAAAATTCACATTCGTTTTACGTAACGGTAATAGACGTTCACCGAATTTCGGGTGATGGGCTCTCTGGCCTATATTGCCTATTTCCGCTTCATAGGCAAATGCAATATGTTGTACTTGCAATACGCAGATCACCATTAGCATCCCGTGAAATAAATACCGCGTACGCCTCGTCTTTTTTACGACGACACACATTCTTGACGACGCACTGATAGTCATCGACCGTCTTTCTTGACGGACCATGCCTAACTAACTGATCCACATCGGGCAATGCATTTATGCAGCAAAACACACAGGCAGCACAATAGGCGCAGACACAATCTTTTCAGTACATGGTTTGATCGCTGATGCTTGTTTGTGATGCGCGCATGCTTACCCCATGTAACTCAATTGTATGCTTTTATGTTTGATTTTTAATCCACTGATTTTAAAAACCAAAAAATAAACATCCTTCCACTACGTGTCCAACCGCGGCAACTAGAGAAAAAGACAAACGCTTACACGCTTGTTGTTCAATAGATAGTCTACAGATTTTTTTTGTTTTTTTCTATGTTCAAGTAACTTTGATTGATTTGTTTGCTTGTTACCAAATAAAATCTGCTTGCCAATTGTTAACAGCGTTATGACAAGAAAACACATCCACTCACGTTGCTTAAACTTCGACGACTTCGACGACTAACTTAAAGTATTCTTGGCCATCACAGTAACACATTTGGATGTTTGGTACGTACTGAGTTTGATGTTAGCTGTATGGTTAACTAACCAGTTTATTTGAAACTTGGCGCTTGATTTGCAACATGTTGGTTGCCGAAGAAATGTTTGTTATGTTTATATACGAGTTGAAATAAATATATAAAACCATGTATATTTATATATATATATATATATATATATATTTATGTATATATTTATGTATATATTTGTATATATGTATATATTTACATATATAAGGAAAACATCTATGCATTAAATGTAATGAGGATTTTCACTATCGTTAGATGAAGGATTTTCTACAGAAGATCATAGAAGAGAAAATTATTAACACACTATAATATATGTGCTTGTGTTCATATATATCGATATATACCTATTTTTCTAACGGCATTAACTAAGTGTGTCAATAAACTTTTTGTTATGTCATAATACGGCAATCAAACTCACGCAATATTAAGACGTAAAAAAATATAAGTAAATATATAACAATAATGGAAATTACGTTAACGAACGTGCTTTTAAGAATTATTTTAACTGGCTTTGAAACTTTTATGTTTTTATTTTTTTGTCTTATCTCTTTTAACACCGACGACACTTCAAATGCGCTGATGGCGGTAATATGCGTTGTTTGATTGCTTTTATAAATATTCGGTGTATGTAAGTAAATGTGTTCGGATTGTATATGGAAATCTCTGCGGTTGGTCTACATGTATGTAACTTCATACCAGTGGCAATATATATATGCGGACATATATTTTTTTTAAATTTGTGTTTTCTATCATATTATAAGAAATGGTAAAAATCACGATTTACGTGATTTTAGCAAAGATAACTCATACCATTAAACGCACAAATGTTCCTGATAAGAATGAAGCAGAACAAAAATTATTCTTTGGTTTTTGTTTTGGTTTTCGTATTACCTCAAAACGATTTAAGGCACTGTCTTACAACAATTAACGATCAGTAATAATTTCTTTTGTTTTGTATAACTTTTGAAATTATACAAGCGAGAGCAATAAATGCGTCTGTGAAACACGACGTTTACGTTTATATTCATAATTTTTGCAGTTTTATGTGAACAACATTGCACACCGAACATTTGCAGTGCATGCTATGAATTTCAATTAGAATCATTATTCCATCTACTAGGGCTACCAACTATATTTAACGAAACGACAGCAGATTTTAGCGATATTGGGTCAATAATTCGTTTCTTTTGTACATTTCGTTTCTTATATTAAGTTTCTTATATACATATACAGGGCAAGGTCATTTCACAAACACTGCCTACTAACCTATCCTTCCTTTCAGGTAATGGCGTTATGAAATTTTTTTCCCAATTTCCAGTTAAATCGTTACATGATGGGAGAGGGTACTCTTTCAAGGACGATTGCCAATTATCAAAATCTTTTATCAAAATTTCGTGACGGTAACAATACTAGGTTCCGTTTAATTTTAATTCTGATAAGCAAACAAAACTGAAATCCTTTTGAAAGGATAAAGGCGCAAAAGAGCAATCAATGAAGAAGAACAATATTAATCTGAGTTTATCCATTACATCTTGTTCATTATGACGTAGTTGTGAGTTAAATTGAAGGAATTGAATGAAATATTTTTATAAGAAAGCATGCTTTCCAACTGGCAAGAAACTAAGTTGTTGAAATCGAAATACCCTTAGAGATATTATTAGGTGCTTGCAAAAATGTTACCAATTTTTTCATTTAGAAAAGGGGAGAAAAATTGAAAAAAATTGGTACAATGTATATTGATCAAAATATTTTCTACATTTTACCATATTTCTGGCAACATGGCGCTGTCATGTCGAAAGAAGTTGTATTGTTTGGCAGCGATCCAACCACCGACCCATTTTAGCGCTAAGCTGTCCGAAAGTTCTTTGAGAGTTTGAGCTGGGTTTTCGTCCAATAAGTCTTGCACAAACTTATGTTATTGTATTCACAAAGTACGGAATTTCTATTTTCGAATATTAGGCGATATGTTCTCCTTATTGATGATTGATGATACAACTAACGGTATCTGTGAAAAGTTTCATATCATTCAGTTTGTTGATTTATAGATTAGCGTCCTTTGCAGTTAATAAACATGCGACGAATTTTCTTTCTTAAAAACTGGATAGTTGGGCTTATTTTGAAAAGATCAAGGAAGCATAAATTTACATTGATTTTCGAAAAGCGCGCACTTTCAAAATAAAAATTCCATATAATATCATATTCATGGAATTGACATCCGAATTATAAGCCTAATAAAGAACGCCTTTAAATTAAGCCGGAACTTATATTAAATGTATATATACAGATGTGTGCGTTTCAATCTTACAATAATTTGTTATTAATTATTTTTGAAATGTGTGTACACAGAAAGATTTTTCTTCAAATATTTCCCATAATATGCTTTACCCGAAAAAAATTGTGGTGTGCATTTGTATTCTGTCTTTTTTTGCATAGTTCTTGTTTTTCATCGGAACCGCCATAAAGCCATTACAACGCTAAACCGTCTCGATGGGATGTCTGCAAATAAATACTGTGTTCAGCGACATATACGGGTCAAATGTCAATAATGTGAACTGTGTAATGTTCTCTCTCTCCCCATTGCGCTAAGACTGACCATAATTCCTAAGCAAGCATAAAAGAAAAGATAAATAATTTTTTGCGAACTTATTTATTTTTTTTATTTTGTTGTTTACTTTTTCTATAAATAATTAAATTTATAATACGAATAACTCATAATTCAAGGTTCAATAAAGGAGGACATATATATATATATATATACATATATATATAAATGTATGTATGTACACTCGCGTATATGTATGTATGTATGTATGTATGTATGTATGTATGTATGTATGTATGTATGTATGTATGTATGTGTATTCATATGCATGTGTATAAAGTGTATATAACGTTTGTATGTATGCAATTTATATATAATATAATAGCAAAATACACAAACAGGAAAATTTGAATAGTTTATAAAATTTAAAACCAGTTTGTAGCTCTTTTTTATCCGTTTTTTCTTCGACTCTATTTGGATAAAGGGAAAGGTTGGCAGTAAACACCCACAATATCTTAATTTAGTTTCAACATAAGCAATAAAAAAGCATAAAAGCAAACTTGCAGAGAAAAAGATAGAAGAAGAGGAAACGATCATATTTGGTTTAGCTGGAATTTTCATTAGTCCTCCTTTTACATGATACTATATACAATTTTGTTTGAGAAACCTTTTAATGAAGCGACGGTTTATACTAAATAGACAGACAATAGTAAAAAGTTGACATTTTTTTGCTGTCAATCTAATTTGGAAATATACTTATATAATCATTTCATTTATATTTCAGCGAAACAGGCTCACCAGCACTTGCAATCTTCTAATGACCGCAAAATCTTGAAGCGGTCGGTCTTACCATTAAAAAGTTACATATTGCAATTTATAACTTAAACTTTTAAAACGTGATCTTGACTCGATCTCAGAAATCAAATTTGAACTTGGAACAAGAAGTGTATGTGCAATAACAAATGGAGTATCCGAATAATTTTGGAACAAACCCGACTCAAAATTTCGAAAATATGATTTTTTTGATGATTTCTCGGAGATTTTTTGAAACTTATTATTATTATTATAAATTTAGCCAGAGAATAATTCCTTCTTAAAGGACTAGCATCTAAGGCTTTCGGCTTCGAAACTTAGTAGAAGTTGTTTACTAGAGCAGATTTATATATAAAACTCCATATTGAAGTATAGTTTTCTAATCTAATTTTTTACTTACAACCTAAAGCTTTGCGAAGAGAATAGAATGGTTTTTAGAAATGTTCTTTAAATCTTTCCTGCACATGCAGTGTGTCTCTTCCTTTGCGACTGTTACCAACTTTTTTCTATTACAAGTAATAAACAACCAGTGGCTGTTTTTAATATTTAATATTTTAAAACTGATTACGCGCTTTTGTTCTACACATAAAGTTTCGTTTATTCGATTTGGATTTGAGTGCCTAAGGAGACACACTAAACTACGATTAACCTACAATTCTATGACAGAGCCTTTGTTAACATCAGAAACGGAACACAAAAATTAATTTACCCTTCCGCCGAAGGTGGCAAGTATAATAATCTCATCTGATTGAGTTTAAGGTTCATTTACCAAACGATTAAAAGAATGGCAAAAAATATCAGCAGTTAACTGTGCTATGGAGATACCAAAAATTTAATTGGGTCTTTTACTATTTCGCTATGTATTTACTCGCAGAATCAAATCTTTTTGGCATTTTCGATTTAACAATAAATCATCGCCAGCACGATGCTACTTACTGTATGTAGTTGTGAAAGGAAGTTCAAACCAATGACTTGAATTTTTAATAAAAACTAACAACATTAATATGAGTAACGATACGTTAAAGCCAAAAATAATTTACGATGTATGGATCGTGGACGTTTTTTATGTTTATTTTGCACTTATTTATTTATATTTATCTTTTTGTTCCTTCCTAATAATTCAGAAGAGAAATCTTTCTCGCATTTAGCTTTTCATTATAAGTAATCTTTACCAAAATACAGATTAAATAACATAACGAAAGAAATAGAAAAAAGAAGATAACATTTTGGAGTAGTTGCTGCTGCGCTGCAGCACTTTCCCAAATATTATATACTTACTGCGAATTTTTCTTTTTTGTTTTGCTTGCCTCCGTTTTGTTGGTATATATTAGTATATATATTTACTCAGCTTTTTATTAAGATTCCCAGCAAGTTCGTGAGTTTATCTTTCGATTGCAGCAATCAGAAAATGCTTGCAATTCATGATTATATTTATCTACTACGTATAAGTCTATTGAAGAGTTTACTGTTTGCAATCGAAATATTATGTTCTTTCTAGGTATTTAATAAAGTGTTAATACATGTATGCATGCATGTATGTATGCATGTATGTATGAGCACAGAAATGCTAAGAGCTATATTACAACTTAATTCATTACATTACATTAATGCAAGTGTATGGCGTTAGGAATTGCGTTGCAACTATATTATATATGTATTAAACGTATTTATGTTCTATTTATTGCGTATGAACGCGGCTGTATGTGTTTATGCTTATTTTTTGCAGTAGGTGAAAAGCATATCTCAATTCCAATTTGCAGAATTTTAATCCGTCAAAATGAAGTTTGCGTTAATTCCCTTTCGACGGAATTATTACTCGGAAATAGTTGATGTCTTGTCATGACGGCAAGTTCCCGTTGCGCACTTAAGTATGTATATAATGTAACATCCAGATAAGTCGACTGCATTTTAAACAGTTTTTGTTAAGCAACATCAACACATACGCGCATCCTAAAACTGTCACGGTAACGCTCTTTTAGGCGTAACTGCTTTACAGCGATTGCCACAACCCGCTCTAATTTTTCCGGTGGATATCGCCTCTCGGCGTGAAATATTTTTGAGGTATGAATGTCGTTATATATTATTCCATATGGTCTTTTTTGCATCCTTCGTCACAAAATAATATGGGCATTATGGACCACCATCGTGATTAAATCTGCGCTCTAAATTAATGGCATCCATTGGGGGAAAAGTCAATGTGTATCGTGTTTATAAGATAGCTAGCTGAATATATTACGAAACCTACTGCACTTATCTGATCACTCCCTGCTTATTTCCCATTCTTCTAACACTCGTTCCTTCTTTAATTTTTTTGTTTTTGTGTTTTTTCTTTGTCGCGCAATCCACGTTACGTTTAAAACTGAGTCGATGGTCTAGCTTGACTCCGAGGTATTTGAGATAGGGAGATTACTGCAGGGTGTTTTTGCGCGACCAGTACGCAACATGTTTCCACACGCTTTCAGCTTAGGCTCCGTTAGCTCTAGCCCCATCTTTTCCAACCGCGCCTTTACTATAGTGATTACCTCGTTAGCATTCATTTCCACCTGTGCAACTTTGCGACTACTACAATTGCTATGTCGTCGGCAACGCCGATTATTGCTGTATCGATAAACAGATGTAGCTTCAGCATGCCATTATGAACATTATGTTCTACAGGAGAGAGGACAGGCGTTCGCATACGATCCTTTCCAATAATTTACCCATTGTGTTTAACAGGCAGAACGGCCGATAATACGATGGCTCCTGCGGCGGTTTATCACTTTTCGGACTGAGGACCAACTTCTGCACCTTCCATTTATCGGGGAATATCCTGTCTTTTAAAGACGTCTTTTAAGACGTCTAGCCTTTGTATCGCTATTTTGGAATCCATCCGGGTTAGCTGTGTTTCTGTCTTCGATTTGTTTGCAGGCGCTCAGTAACTCTCCAGCAGTAACTGCTGATTCATTGATTCATTTTCCTTGCCGTAGAAGTCCACCACTACGTACAGCATCCTCTGCGGAAAATGTGTTATTACTATTTCCCGAAGCACTTTCTTCAGGACGAGCTTCTATGTCGTCCCCCATGGATCGATATCCGCTACCTGGTGTATCGCCTAACGGACGCTGTTCGTATAATCCTTACTCAACGACCACCTAGACTTTGCAGCCAAGACATCACTTCAAAAGATGAGCATGCTTGTGCTTTCCTGGACGTTTCTTTACGTTCGTTGTTGAAAAGAGTCACCTGCAGTCCTGCTAACGCTTCGAGCAGGTTCGATTGCCGTATTCTACCGCGCACGTAATGAAGCCCACATCAATTACAACCATTGATCTACCGCAGGTGTCCGCTATCCGAGCGTCCAGCTAGACGGTGCATAGCAGCTGTAGAAGTGGATTACTTCTATTTTGGTCCTTACTCTTGCCCTCACGAAACCCCTGCACTGGCAGTTGACGTCTACGAGCGCCGTAGATGTGGGCGCCCAAATCGCTGCTTTCCCGGACACATCGGTTACACATGAGCCCTGTCTTACGCTTCGATATGGTTCACTTATTGAATCCATTTTCTTCTCAATGACCGTTTGTCGGAGCAGATCATGGGCTGCTTCTTCGTGCTTGAGATTAATCTGCACTATGATCACTTTCGTCCTCCTCTATCTGCCAGTATCCGCTTCGCGCCACATGCTTTGCGTTCAAACTCGTCATATCCTTCCTAAGGCTTCTTCTAACTTATTGCAATATAGCCTTGCTCTCCACATCTACGACAGGCCTTTTATTGGTTAAACTAACACCCGCATTGTCTCGCCATATTTCCGAACTCCAGGCATCGGAAGCACCACACCAAGGCTGTGCGTTCTCTGATCATACAGATCAGTCAACCTAAGAACAACTTTCCACCTGCCATTACCTTGGCTACTTTCTTCTGTTGCAGCCTTATTACTGCTGTCTGCATTCCACTGTATGCCTTCTTTATGTTCACTACCTGAGCGGTTGCACCCCATGCTGCGACATAACTGCATCAAACTGACTTCTGATTCGCAGCATATCCGTATAGGAGAGCTTCCCTTTAGCTGCTATAGCAACAGCACCTTGGAAGGTCTTCTCGGTCACTCTGCCTTCTTTTTTTCGCTCTCACTTTCACCTTTTTCGCATCCTTTGGTGGGCGCGCACCGTCAATTACACTCCCTACTGGCTGTTCCGTCGGCCTCGATGCGGTGACTACTTTACAGGGTTTGGCAGTCGGCGTGTTCGTGTCCTCGGGCTGCTTTCGCTTACCTTGCCTGGTTTTAGTCACGGGCCTGGTCTCATTTAGTTGCGTTGTCCTCGTCCCGCTTTCTTTGGCAAGGAGTAAGATTTCTGAAACCCTACCCCTTAGTTCTTCTCAGATTCGTCAGATTTTAACGGGGTGGGGGCAATGAACAGCATTAGTTCAAAAGCCATTTCGACAGTGTATCACCCTTGCCTAACCAACTCACGGCCACTAGCCTTTTAACGCCAATTCGTACACCTTGTCGGGTATACTATAATCAAGACTTTACTTGTCTCAGCCTTGATGCCTATCCACAGGCTTATACCACGGATCTTGGCCTGTAGCTGCCACTCACCTACTGGGTGTGGGAAGCATCTGCTCGCATGACAGTGCCTACTCGTCTTCCCGCCGAAGATCCGCAGGGTTGCGCACCCTTTTAGTCGCCCGTCCTCCTCTGCCGCTCTTGATCGTGGGCCGCTTATTGGTTATTCACAGCTAGCCCACAAATATCCCCGAAAATACGAGCAGTACGATTACCATTCGCCACTCGTGTGTATGTGGGTTCTTTTTTTTTCTATATAAGCTGGAGGTGAAAATTATCAAAAAGTGCTGCCTGACCGACCAGCATGCACTACTCGCCATTACTGGTGCCTACTGAAACTACCCCCCACAGACTCTTCCCCAAAACCACCGTTAGGTATTGCTTCGCCGAGGCTGATTGCTATTATGTCACTTTTTTTCTCTCCACCCGCTGCCTTTCGATACGTTGTAGTCCACGGAGCACCTTTGATACAGATCCATCTGCAACACTCGAAACCACCGTACTTCGAATCACATCGTTGGCTATACTTCCCGGCTTGCTTTGGGACCATCGTCCCTTGAACCTTATACAGCAAAATATAGCGTGCTGAGCGCACTCCTCTACATTGGTGCTGCTCGGGCACAACGGTGAGTAACTTGTCCGGATCGGTGCAAACGATTCCAGAAGAATCCATGGCCAGTCCGAACCTGTGTGAGATAATAATTTATCTCGCCATGCGTTCTATCGACCTATTGTACCAAGTTCACTAGAGGAGTAAATGTCCACTTGCTCTTCGCCGTTCTTTCCAAACGCGATTGCCATATTCTGCTTGGGGCAAGCCGTTTTTCCTTTCTTACGACTTCTAAGCCCTGACTTTTCGCCTGACGACGAGGGTAGATGCGCCTGATCTCATCTGCTAGTGAGTCGATTGGCATGGCACATGCCAGTACGTGAGCTAGTTCCTCTGAGACTGTGCGGAATGCACATAACTGCCGAAAATCGTTTTAGTGCTGAGTGCGTCCGCACATACTCGGCTTGCGTACATGATGACCGAGGTTACCAGCGTGGCCATTATGTTCGGCATAATTCTCACTAGTACTGTCTAGATACCTGCAGCGTTCCGCGCAACGTATTCTACGACATGTTTAAAGTTGATTCAGTGACCTATTATGACCCATAGATATTTGAGCGCGGAAAATGAGTGCATGATATATTCCTCGACTCGTATTTCAGACACCTCCACAACTTTCCGGCTACTTATTAACACTGCGATTCGCCATCAATGGCGCCTATGTACTGAAACTAGCCCCCATACACGCATTACTTCTCTCACTCTCCTCCGCGGGACCACCGTTGGATACTACTTCGCGGAACCTGTCCAATTAGTGCGCTTCATATGATGAGACCTCGGTGGAATACACTATACGCTTCCACTCCCTCTTTTCTCCACCCGCTATTTTTCTAAGCGCCGTAGTTCTTAAAGCACATTCCTTATGAACTCGTCAATGGTGCTATAGGCTCTGTTACTGCTACTTATCGCCTACAATATCTCACTGGATTGTACTTGAGCCCTACCATACTTAAACTTTTTGCAGTGAAATATAGCGCGCTCTGTATCTTCCTTTGTTTCCGCGTATTCCGGTCAGTTTGGCAAGCTGTGTGTGTGTGTGCGTGTGCGCTTCATATGGTTTCTGAATAAAGCCTTCGATTTAAAAAAAATGAATTTTAAAACCTACATATTATCAAGTTGTAATTATGAATTCCTATTTTACCAGCGGTCCATATTCGTTTGTGTGCGTTTGATGTTTGTCGTAACATTGGTTCCAGTTTCTTTCTGTTCTATCACACATTAATATGAAAAAATCATAATAAACAAGAAAGAAATTAACTTCTGCTTACATTTAATTTTTTGATAGTAATCGCTAATCTACAGGGAATGGGAAAATGTCCTCGATAAAGAATGAAATACACCCATTTCGTACCTACATTCACTCTTTCATTGGAAAGCTACAGTGACGATCGTATATTAGCAGAAACACAATAAAATACTGTAAATGCATACTATTTGAAGCATTATTCGCGAAATTTAGATAGCAATACCTCGTGTAAAATACAAGACAGAAGGGAAGTGTAAATGCTAAGTTTTATTTATATGCCTTTTTTTTCTTTTTTGTAGTCTTTTTCCTTTCGACTTACATCATTTTTCATCTGAGGACATTGAAAAAGCAATGGCCTAAGATGATTAAATCGGATCCCCTTCGCACTCCATATACCTACCTCGATTTTAAGGCAAATTATTAAATATACATTAAAGACTTTAGTCTTAGAATTTATTCTCTGGCTAAATTTATAATAATAACAATATAAAAATATTTTTTATATGCGTTCTAAACGTGGAAAATCTTGTGTGCTAGATATGGCATCTAATAGAACTTATTTGGCTTGATGCTAGTTTTGAATACTTGCAATACCCAAAAGGAAGCTTCGGAGACCCTAAGAATATATATACTCTTGATCGACGTGAAATTCGTAATCGACTAAGCAATGTCTGTCGATAAGCTTTTAAATCTTATTTACTTGCAATTTATTTCTAATTAATTTGCAATTGGGTGAAAAAATTGCCAATGTATGTTAAAAGATATGGGAAATAAATTGGCATTAAAATTTATAAATAAGCCGAGCGGGACTATTTGCGGACCGAACATGAAGGTTATCCTGACGAACATCTGGGTCGTAGTTTTTGACAAATACTTTCACGGAATCGAAAGTTATAGACAAAGATATGAAAAAGACGTCGGCTTTTTTCGACCTTACATGGAACACATTTAGTAGAAATAGGTATATGTCAGCGGCATGTCGAAAAGTAGTCCACGCAGGAGAAGAGTGGTTATATTTAAATGTCTTTTCATATAAATAACAGAACCCTTTTGAAAAAACTTTGGAACATTTCATTTCTTAAATCCCTTTTTTTGAAGAACGAAAAAAAAGGTCAAAAAGACGTACTTAATATTTCTAATTCACCACCTATTGTGAGTGATCACGAGCTTAGAGCAATTTACTACTATTTTTAAATCATGCTTGAATAAGTTAATCTTTAACTATCTATTTTAATAATCTGCAATAACGCAGCTGAGGAAGCGGGCACGATTAAATTGAGTCAGAAATTTTGGATTTTTGATAAATAAAACAATAATTTCCTGTCAATAGATTCAAGAAACTTACATTGGTCTCGCATTATATTAAGTCACCAAAAAATTATTGAGTTGTCAGAAGGTTCAATTTTTTACTAATGTTGGTGTTCATGTTAGGCTCAATCGTTTGGAAGTAATTACACTTTGCAAATGCGCGAGGGCAAGTTCTTTTTGCAAAGCCCAGATTTGTATGTGTACACATAAATATATATAAATATATTTTCTTTGCAATGCTCGCAGAAGATCACATAAAGCCATGCAGACGAAGATCAGACATTGTCGTGGTAAATTTAACACTAAACGTAAATCATGACTTAACTAACGAGCCGCCGCAATTTCAATGGCGAACAATAAAACAGCTATCAAAATTACCTTTTTATACTTTTTTAAGGGAATGCGTGCGTGCGTGCGTGCGTGCGTGCGTGCGTGCGTGGCTGCGTGTGCGTGTATGTGCGTCTGTGTACATATGCGCGTATGTGCATGGCTATGTGTATAAAGGTTTCAATGAAATAAGTAAAAAAGGTTTAAAATTGAAACAAAACGAAAAATAACAAAAGGAAGTTTTTACAAACTTAGAAAAGAACACAAATGATGGCAAAATACTGCGTGTGCTTTACTATGTAAAATTTAAAGGAAACTATAAAGCAATAGAATACGCAGAATGGGGAGAGAACAATAAAAGCATTGCTTGATTCAAAATGATTGAACGCGATATTTATGCACGTATGCGTCCGGCGGGCATGGCTGTAAACTTAAGTTTAATCGCTTAAACGGCATCACCAGCATCGATTCCACACAATACAACGGGTTTACCATGTGATTTACATTTTTTGCAATACACACCCATATATGCATGCACGTATGTGTATACATATATACATGTAATGTAAGATGTAAGTAATGGGTGTACTGTAATTTAAATACAAAAACAGAAATTTAAGGGTATTGTAGCGTTTTGCGTAAATTAAAGAAAAATTTATTTTTATCATCGATGGTGTGAATGTGGGTGTTAGAGCGGCTTTACTTAATTTGATGTCTACAAAAAACCTAACATTATTATGGCTTCATTAGCGCAACACCGGTTTATTTTGTGGTATTGTGCTCCGATCTGAAAATGACTTATGCATTCGCCACGGTGTCTGTAACGAAAGAACAGGACATTTTAGACGTATACAACACCTTCACCATCACCACCGCCACCACCATCACCTTCACCATCACCGTCACAATCACCTGCATTTAACTACACCTCCGTTCGTTATACACGATCGTATAACAACAAGAAGCAACGAACATTTCATCAGACGCGTTTTAGTCTCATGCCTTTCCACGCTAAACAACAAAACCTTCACGAAAACTCACGTTCAACACATTAAATAAATTGTTAGTTACGTGCTATAGTCACTCACAGACATTCTGCGCGATTGCGATTGCATGTCGCAAAACTGTTCTTCTTTGCTCAATTCAATGTTACGTTATGGTAAAGATGGATGAATGATATATATACAAACATACATATGGTGTATATGTGTACATATGTAATGCATTTCTCTTCACCTTTTCGTTTTTTGTCTAAAATATATTTATTAATTCTATCAAAAATGAAAAGAAAAATGTTTTTGGTTTTTGCTTAAGCGATCAGCGAAATCAACACGATCGATTGAGTGCCAAAGTGCTAATAGGCGTTTACCGCTTTATGCATGCAACATGCTATATGAATATGAAGCGGTCGCCGTAATTGTATGTACACATATTTACGCTTCGTCTCGTCTAGTGTGATGTGTTTAAAACCGTACTACTTGCAGTTGGAAGTATCAGCTTCTCTCAGAGGGCAAGATCAATGAACTCAGTCTTTCATTAATAAAGCTCAAAAAAATGAATAAATAAATAATATAGTAAGAAGAAAATCACTGTTGGCTTAGGCCGCATCTTTTGTGCCCTAAAATTTGCTTTCTTTTTGGGGGTTTTTGATAGAATAGGTGTTTTTAGGCCAAAAATTGTTTATTGTAGTAATCTAAGCCTTTACGAAAAACTCCTCGCCCATGGTACTACGATATTAACTTAAATTTTACAAAATCTATTACACAGTAAACTACATTTTTGATCAGGTAAATGTGTGTGTGTGTGTCTTCTCCTAAGTAGTAGTAGAAAATATGGAGACACCATTGGTTGGTATCCATATCATTACATCATTAAATTCATACCACAATAAGCTAAACAGTTGTTAGGCTCGCGGGGGATAACTTTTCTAGTCAAATTGGTGTAATCAAATATACTGATAACTTCTTCAACTAAAGAATTCAATTAGTTCATATGATCAATCAGATCAATCAAAACAATTTATATCCTTTTATCTAATACGACACAAGCACTCCAACACTATTACTTTTAGATATAAGCTTCGCATAACAATTTCACCGCTTAGAGTACGCATTTTGATATTCTATGCAAATTCTATGATATCGGTGGCGAAGCCGATGACTGAAGAATATCTGTAGCTCCAAACTGATGTCCTCTATTTAATGATATTGAAAAGGTATGGAATATGACTACCTTCCTAAACACCACAAAATAGTTATTGAAAACCGTTATCAACAACAACTAATGCTTGAGTCGAACATATAAGGAAAACAGATTGGTTCTCTTTGCCAATTGCTTCAATGAGTAGTCGGTTCATGGCTATTTAAGCATCGCTTCTATTTTGATGTCGATATCGAAACATAGATCCTTTTCTCGAAAGTCTGAAAAGTAGCGTCTATATTCTCATTTTTTTTTAACAAATAACATACACATATATATTAAATACATATTATTTATTTACATATATATTACTAATATTTATTCACCAAATTATTTACGTAACTCTTATAAGAGCTATTCTCGGATCCGGCCACTTTTGCTACCATTCAACTGGGAATATGTATACAATGCTTCCGGTTTTTATGTCACTTTCAGTAACGGGAAAATCACCCCTTCAACATAACAAGCACATTTAACAATACATATAAACGAAGAGCACTCGATGTAACAATAAAAATATTCTTATATTCTAATAAGTAGTTCTTCTCATATTGTGAGACATTATATTGTAATCCATACTCCTGAGAATAAATCATTGATGTGTTAAAATTTTAGCTAAATATGTGCAAAATTATGTATCAAATAATCGAATTGCAAAAGTTAACGGGAATAAGGAACGAAAAGGTCCTACATTAAAAGTTTTAAAAACGTAATAAAAAAGGAAGGAAGGAAGGAAAAACCTGCGTTGACAACTTATGTACACCATGCATGTTAATGAAGAAATATTCAACCATAAAAAGACCTCCGATGCAAATGTAGATGCTTTACAACTCTTTTGCGAAGTTAATATACCCCGATTGTAGAATTTGCTATTCTCTTCAGTCAAAATAGATTCATTCGATGAGCTATCTTCTATATATTTATTATTAAATTGTAATGAACGGTACATAAGTACTTGTCAAATGTTAATTATTACACATCTCACAAACTCAAATAAATAAATTTGGAAACACAATATACTTAATAAATAGTAGCAGAGTACAACTCCATGCATTCAATATTAAATTACCGTTTATTAATTTACACGCTTTGTTATGATTATTTACTAGCACAACGGAATAAATTACAATATTTTAAAATATATACATATTTTATATATATATATATATATAACGTGTATTTTTTGCATTTTCAAGATAATTGTTATTGTTATAGCGTCTTAACGTTTCAGCAACTTTGTACTATACATGCTAACTATACAAATTTTTGAAGAAAAACGTGTTAAAGAATCAAGCCATTATGCAATAAGCCCCGACTTCTTCATTAGTGACTATAAAAAAATGAAAACGTTACAATTGGGCAAGGCCGCCCTTCAAATGCCCTACGCTACTTTTCCTAATACATCCATTCATTTGTTTTCGTGTCAATACACCAAAAATGATGCATTATTTTCATGTAAAGACATATCTTTCATGAAAGACCTCAACTTGGAATCTACCCAAAACGTCAACCAACGTGATTCAAATTCGGCTGTTAAATATTTTATTATATTTCTTTTTGTTTTTGTAAAAACCACAAATGAGACTTTGCTGCATTTTAATAATTACACCATTTTACTAAGGGAGTTGCTATTGATTTGAACCTTTATACAAAGCTAAAACAATAGATCCATGTTGTTCAAATTTACCGCAGTTTGTTTTTATGTCGAATTGCCATTATGGATCAATTTTGGCCACGAAATATTGAAAATTAGGGATGAACCATTACGTAGGAGGGGTTCAAAAGACTGCCTTCATCCCATTCAATTTTTGTAATTTTTGTAGGGTTTTTTATGCCGAAGTACGATTACTCAGAGATTCGTGTCGAGAAGTTATGAAAATTGAAATATTTTTTATACAACGACTTTTCAAAACAGACATCTCAAAAATGAAACGCAAAAATACATGGACAGACATCAGACAAGTGCTGTAGGGTATACAACCAATAAGCAATCCAGCGTATTACACGATGTATCATTGCCTCTCAATAAATCTAAATTTGCGCAACAAATCATTTCCATACCATACGTCCTTGATCCAATAATTTAATTTCCAAATGTTTATGTGTCTGTGCAAATATTCTTACTTCTAATTATATAAAACATCTTTTTGTTGTCCGTTTGGAATGAGTGTTAAGCTAACAAAATTTCTTTTAATGAGCTCTAGTTTTATGTAATGCTACACATTAGTCACACAACGAATATGAAAAAGCAAAGACCTAGGGGGCATGTTAGCAGGCGCCAAGAGAATCTAATCATGTTGGCAAATTTGCTGGCAATTGTCGCCAAATGCGTTCTCTCAATTACGTCAAATTTGGCGATAATAAAATTGCTGTAGCTGACAACAAATTTGCATTAGTATTAAGTATAAACCAAGAAAAGTTACAACAAATCTACCTGTTATAGTTGCGTTCGTAAGAAAACGACTGTAAAAGAAGAAAACAGCTGTTAGAAAATGAATTATTAAATCAAAAATTTAAAAAAATTAATTGGTGTCTGAAATGAAATTCATGAATAGTGAAGAAAAAAAAAGTTAGTAAAAGTGAGTGCAATTTTTTTAAAAATATGTAGCTAAATTAAAGAAGGTTAATTAATGAGTACATTTACAGCACAATGCATCGTAACTTCTTTTATGCTCGCGACGCAAAGAAAAGATCACCACTATATAGGCAAGAACGGCTTTGTAAGATGCCTCCGACTAAATAAAGCTACCTCAAAACAAGTAAGTAAATTGTTTCTACCATTTACGAAGACGTATAAATATATGTTATATTGCTATATGTGGATTTATACAGAAATTGTGCTTTTCCAAAGCGGAATTTCGTTAGGTTTTGAGAAAAACTGGTGTGAGTGGCGGTATGAGGAGTACATATATATCGCCGACTTTGCGCTTAGCCATGACTTTAGAGTTGTTGGCTTCAGGAGGTTATCAATGGTTGGCCTGTAGGGACCATACCGTAAATGCGCACAAACCACGTTCTCAACCGTTTTACCAGGGATGTTATAAGAGTTGGAAACAAATTTTTGTGTGGAGTAGCTCCATCGCACCGTAAGAGCGGAAACAAAGTTGTGGTTTTACAGAGAAATTTGGTATTCCAGGCGGTAAGTAGTTGAACTTTTATAGTAATTGACGATTATAATATTTTTACTATTTCTTATCTATATATTTATTTAGTTACACATGCAACTTAGCTAAAATAAATTAACAACCGAATTCAATTAACTCTTAGAAGGAAATCTTATAGTAGTTATTATTAAAAACTAATACGGAGAAGTGATAAAGAAAAATAAAAGTAATAATAATAATAATTGTATAACTAAATAAAAAAGAAAAAAAAGAAAATAGCATGTAAACAACTAGCACAGAGGCACACCCACAATCAGTACTGATGAAAGTTGCAAGTGAGCCACTAAGCCATTGCAAACATGCAAAAACTTGGGAACCGATACCAGTAAATAACACCAATTAATTTTCGCATCATAGCGAGATGAGTGAAAGTTAAAGCAACTACGCAAGTTAAGCATAGTTGCTTTGACAGACTTTAAAGAGTCGGATATTGAGATAGATAGAGAAGCGATAGACATCATTTAGGTTTCTGCAAACAACTTTGAACGAATTAAACAGCTCATACTTATATTTGCATTGAGTAAGCGTAATGAAGAGAGATAAGCGGGTTCCAACCCAAATTCCTAAGGGCAAACAGCAACCATTGCTTTTGAACGGATTCAATTGAAGCTACATGATACCTATAGGAAGAAGACCACGCAACAGAGGCATTCTCAAGTATTGATCTAACTAAGCACATGTACAGCCTTGTTATAATGTAAGGATCCTTAAGCTCTGTGGACCACCTCTAAACGAAACCACCTCTAAATGAATCTCAAAATCAATGAACGAATCTACGTTTTCTAACTTGTGTGAGTCGATGAAATACTCTGTATTGAATGACTTTCTTCTTGAAAAAGAAAAGGTCTTGCATTTTTTACATGCAATTTCATAATATTTAACGAGCATCGTGTCTCCAAACTATTAGGGGATCCATAACTAATCAAGATGCCATATCTCATTAGTCCTGCGGCAACCAGACAAGTGTAAGCATACTTTTTTTTGGTGTTATTCTTCAACCAGTTTGTTAGTAATTTATTCCCAACAATTTAAATTTTTTTTGTAGCCCTATAATAAAATGGCGGACTTTGTACCTTCTGAGAGCCATATTCGTAATTGTGTACTTTTCCACTTTAACGCCGGTTTAAGTGCCACGGAAGCAACAAGCAAAATTTGCGACATATATGGAGATGTATTGAAGGTCAACAAGTGTCAACGTTGGTCCAGAAGATTTGCTGCAAGTGATTATGACCTGTCAGATAAGCATCGAACTGGACGTACAGGTCAATTCGATAACGACGCCTTAAAATTTCTAGTCCGATCCAAGGTTATCTATACAGGAACTATCAAGACGCCTTGGAAGGTCTGCCTGGTCCACCGTACAAAAGCATTTATACGAAATTGGCAAGGTACATAGACAAGGTAAATGGATTCCACACCTGTTGTCTGAGGCCAATAAAGATCTTCGGCGAACAATTTGTAATTCCATGCTCACCAGACTAAGCAGAGATCCTTTTTTGTCTAGGATCGTAACTGGGGATGAAAAATTGATCCTATATGATAACATAAAGCGATCGAAACAATGATTGTCTGCAAACGGGAGACCTCTTCCAACCCCTAAACCAACCCTATCCCTGAGGAAGGTGTTGTTGTGTATTTGATGGGATTGTCCCCAATTAGGCTAGGAACTTCTACCGCATCCTCCATACTCTCCAGACCTAGCACCGTCGGACTACCATCTGTTCTGGTCACTGGAGCATTCGTTACGAAATAAAAATTTTAATTTCTTATCCGATGTCCAAACGCACCTTGAGTTATATTTTAAGTCACGCCCACCCCACTTTTTCAAGAGGGTGGTTGAACTTTTTGAACGATGGCAACAAGTCATCGCAAACGACGGTGATTACATAAACGATTAAAAACTAAAAAAGTCATTCCAAAAAAAATTTTTTTATAAATGCAAAATAATTGATTAGTTATGGGTCCCCCTAATATTTAAGTCAATTTGCAACTGATAGGATTGCGATGCCAAGGAGAAGGGACAAAACAGTTTAACATCGTCAGCGTACATTAAGACATGACTGGATTTAATCACCGAGAGGAGATCATTAATGTCTGGATTAAATAAAAGAGATCCTAAGTGGCCGCGTTGAGGGATGTCAAACGTCACGGGAAATTCATTCGAGATGATGAACTTACACAAAATCCTGAATGATTTGTTATGCAGATAAAAGCTTATCCATTTCACTAAATACAAAGGAAAACCAGAGGCCTGGAGTTTGAAGATCAATAAGTTATGGTTAACTAAGTCAAACGCTTTACTAAAACCGGTATGTACGACATGCGCGTGAAAGCCACTAGAAAAAGCCTTGAAAACATGGCAAATAAACTCTAAGAGATTCATATCAGTTGATCTTCCTTTCAGAAAGCCATGCTGGAATGGAGAAATATAAGATTTCATAGCAAAAGCTAAAAAGTGAGTAAAAATTCCCTCAAATAAATTAGGTAAGACACTCAAGTTGGCAATGCCTCTACAGTTACCAACGCGGTGTCTATTTCCTTATTTATGAAACGGAATAAGGTAACTACTCTTCCAACACAAAGAGAAAACCGCTAATTTCAAGAACTGATTAAAAATCTTTGAAATCTTTGAGGCGCACAACTATATTTTAGAGACCTCGAACAATGTAAAACGTCGTTTTATGAAATAACGAAGTTAAGCATCGAAACCGAGTTACTTATCAAATACGGATAGTTAACAGTTAAATCGAAACCGGCATTTAAAAAATTTCGCCGGAAGTATTCAGCAAAGAGATTTGAGGTTTCAATATCACCAGAGGACTAAGCGCTATTGAAAGAAACCTTGCGAGGGATATATAGAGATTTTTCTTTTGGAACTTACAAACTTATAAAAATATTTAGGATTAACAAGCAATGAAGATTTTATTAACTGAAGGAGTCTGCAATAAAATTGGCGGTTGAATCTATGCCTTGCAGCAGAATAGGCGAAATAGTCATAAGCAGAACAACTTTTCACAAATTTTTTGGAAAATTTTTTATTCCTATTTTTACAATATTTAACACTCTTGTTAAACCAAGGCAGGCAGTTGTTTCAAGGGTGAGATTGCTTGATTGGAACGGATGGAGAAATAGCTAGGTTTAATACATTATAGAACGACGTTTGTAAGTTTTCAATATTCCCAGCAGAAAAATCAAGCATAATGAGCGAAAGATGAGATTTAAGAAATAAAATATTAGTTTTGTTGAAATCATAATTTGGTTGGATTTGACACGTTAGATTAGTTCAAGATCCATACATGTTGTAATGTCCGTGTATATGTATGTAGGGGGTTTCCGTCGGTCGGCTTTGTCCCTGCTCTTCATAAATAGAATAGAATTAGACATAATAACGGAATTCCTTTAATTAAGATATTTTTTCATAATCCTTTGCTCACACAGTAGCACTATTTAGAAAGAGAATTATGAAAAGAGGGAAAAGTCCGAAGTCCGTCTGTAAAATATAAGGGTAGTTTGTTTCAAATAAGATTAGCGTGAAGAGTCAAACATCGTCAGAGGTTGGACGTTGGCAGAAGAAGAAAACTTTGGCAACAGAACGCGAGCCAAGACATGTGCGTGAAGATCAAAGGAACAAAAGAAAAAAAATGACCTAGGACGGTTTAAAATAAATGTTAAAAGAAAAACTAAATTTTTGCAATGAAATAAAAATCTTGTGATATTAAAGGTTCTAACAGAAAGAAAATAACAAAAGAGGATTGAAGACAGATAAATATTAAAAAAACCGTAATATTGCAAATAATGTTGTTGTTACATTAAAATTTCTAACAGAAAGAAAACTATAAAGAAAGGGATGATTTAAGACAGCTTGAAATAAATATTAAAAAAAACTAAATATTTTGTATGAGAGTAAAATTTGTTAGTTAAAGAACATATGGAATTTTGTGTAGAAATACATAAAATAAAAAAACCAAACACAAGCCGATAGAAATAAAATAGTAAATGTTAAGGACAAGTATGAGATGTCTTAGTAAGGATAGTACGTAAAAATATGGGAGTGCGATTTAAAAGAACAAAATAAAAATAATTAAAAACAAACAAAAAGGAACCAAACAAGTGTTTTAATGCAGCTCCAAAGGGATGCTTGGCTGTAGAGCAATTGCTATCGTTCATGGAGGACATCATTACATGGAAGCCTAGAGGATTTGACCGAAGTGGCTTTGTTAGAGTGCCACATGTAAGGAAATCAGCATTACCAGAAGATCAGAATTGTAAGACATTGCTTTAAAAAGTGAAAAAAGAAAAACTAACATGATAAACTAAGCATTCCACAGGTTCCGTGAAGACGGGGTACATGTGTGCGTGCGTGCGAGCATAGGAAAATGACGGTGAATATTGACTAAGTTTCTTTCTAGATTTGCGACGATGAACTGAAAATCATAGCACCTTTCTTCAGATTCAGGTAACGGTGGATGTTCGGCGAAGCACCTAAAAAAATAATACAAGGAAACTCATAACCAGGCGAGGAACGTTGTGAAAAGATGCGTGAATGTGTAAAGGTTAGTGTTAGCGTGTTTAGTATTTCGAAAATCTAACTCCAGTTTTGATCATTTCTCTAGGTCGTTGGGCTATTTTGCCGGAAGATCAGAAGAGCCGCTACAACCCGAAGAAGCAGGGAATAGTCGCAAACGTTTGTGCAGCGCTGCACAATATTCGCTTCTACTACAAAGTGGCAGGAGGTTATTTGAATACTCCAGCACTGGCGACCTATGAGGATGACGGTGTTGATATTTCTGTGAGGCAGTTGGTTAAGGAAGTTAGAGGATTGCTGACACAAAATTTATAAATATTATAAAAATCCTAAAAATACAAATAATTTTTAAACTTGAAACTCGCACAAAAATTTGCATAAAAAATAAATATATATTGAAAGCATTACTTCCTGTTTTGATTAAAAGAAAACTTATTCTTCTTTTTATCTTCTCTTTATTTTTTCATATATGATCATGAAAGAACGAAAGATTTTAGAATGAAAGAGAAAATTTAATATAATGTCGAAGAAAATCTGTAAAAAAGAATGTATCATAATTCACTTTTACTGCAATAAAAAACTTAAAAACTTAAACACTGGACTTAACTTCATTAATTTTTTCACTTGTTCAATTCTACGTACCTTTCTATTGATTTAATTTCTCAAGCTTCTTATTGTTTACCATATGTGGTTTGTTTACACAAAACTAATAGATATCAATTTGGCTCTCATTTTTTTCGCCTCTCTCATTAGACTCTTGACGATAATCAATTGTCTCCCAAAAAAAAACAAGGCGACAATCACGGCGACAGTCGCCAGTTTAGTTGATTAGCCTAATGTGTTGGTTTATAGCTGTCTTTATCGAGTAAATTCCATCGTAAATTTTACGTTTAGGTTTACAGCTATCGATTATCGATTCACTGTAAACATATCAAGTTTACGGTTATATATGCAATATTTTTTATGCTAACCAATGAAATATATGTTAATCATAAAATTCCTATGAGGTAAAATTTGCAAAGGGAAAATAAAGTAGAATCCCATTGCGAAAGGCAAATTTTTGATACGACTAACAGATATCGAAGGAATACCGAATCTCGTTAAAATATAAAAATGGCAAATAAAAGTAAAAATTTATTTAAGCACACATACGAATATTTATAATAAAACTAATGTCGCATCTTTTATTAAACAGAGACTATGTGAGACTATGTGTGTGTGAATAAAGTAAAGACAATACAAAAAGAGGCTATGTCGGAATTTAAGCTTCAATTCACAAATTTATTGACTTGGTTCAATTTAACTCAACATCCTAAAAAAAAAACAAAAACAATACACAAAATTGCCCAAAAATTTTACCCCTACAAACTTGTTAAAAAAAGAAGTAACAAACAAACATTGGCAAGAGCTGCAATTCAAATGAAATACATTGGGCCCTTCCTCCATTCCAAGTCATCACTGTTGAATAGTATCCAGCGTTGGCATATTTTCTTCTTCATCCGATGGACTGTTCCTTGTAAAATTATGTACACTGAGCTCTTGCACAGGCCAATCCAACAATCTTTTCCAACCGCGTGTTGTAAACTATCATTTCCTAAATATATATAAAAGACAAGTAAAGCCCCACGCAAAAAGCCCATTTTATTATAAAAGAAATTTTATAGTGAATAAAAACGTTATACAAGCTTAGTAAAGAAATTTATTCCTTCCTCCTAATATCCTTCTTCGATTGTTTGCATGATTCTTGCTTGCTGCTGGTTCTTCAAACATGCTTCTCTAAAATAAAAAGAAAATGTCGGAATCTACCTTTTTTTGCTACATAATTAAGTTAAACTTTTAATTTTTAGTTATTTAGCTCAGTTTATGTTCCACTTAATTAAAAAGATCTGTTTGGATTATTGTCTTCCTTTTGGACACTGATTTTGTGTCTTTTAGTTAACTCTCACTTGGAAGGCATAATTTCATATAATCTACATACCTTTCTTAGGAAAACTTTGAACAAACTTAATCTTCTTATTTTATATAAATATTTATTCATTAAGATATGTGTAGGTTGTCTTCATTATTATTGTTATTATTATAATCATTATTATTATTAATATTGTTATTATGCTATTATTATACTGTACAAATACTGTACAAATACACTTTTTAAATTATATGTGTAGCAAACATAGATAGTTTTGATATTAAAGCAAATGTTGTATTTTGGCAGTTTAGAAATGAAAAGCGAAAAAATAATATCGAAATTTGATAAAACAAAATAAAAAACCTTTTCCCATTCCAAAATGGGGACCCTGCCAGGAGATGAAGTACATTTTGTGACCGTTTTTAAAAAAAGATATAATTGGGTGACACAATTCATTTAAATAAAAAACTCAATATTTAAAAAAAATTATCCAAAACTTGCAGCGTCAAAAGAAGGAATATGATGCGGTTAGAGTAAAAAGGAATGTAATTTTAAGGTGCACGTGTTCTCTTTTAATTTTCAAATTAGTTTATTAGCATTGAGTTACATAAAACTAAAGAAAATAATCTAAATATTCAGTTTTTAACATAAATAAAAATTTGATAAAAAAAATTTTTTTTTAACTTTAAGAAAACATATTTCGTACATTTTGTGTCAAAAATTTTTCCGGGTATTAACAAAAGTTAATATTCGAATTACAAACAAACAAAAATTAAAACAAAATAAATAAATTTTGATTAACAATAAAGAAGAAGTCATGTTAATTACTAAAAACATTGAAATAATCGTTCAGATCTATTAAGTAATATAAAATTAACAATTGCTATAGGGGTACGCTTAAAAGGAAATAAATGCCAACGTTGCATGTGAAGATATGAGTTAAAGCTGTTTCAAAATATATCTAACAAGAAACAATCGAACACAAAAGAAGCGAATGAAAGGGATTTTTGTCGTGATTGTTAAACAAAATGAAATACGGAATATATTTGGTCGCCAAACATCTTCCAAATTTATAATTTTATTCACTCAGACAAAATTTGAAATAAGATAAAAAACCAGCCTCCATGACAGTTTGTGATATATAAGCGCTTTAGAGAGAGAGAATAAAAAACCGTTTAGAAAATTTTAACACAATTTAGTGCCTATAACAAATATATACTTTAAAATCTGCTATAAAAAACAAAAAATATGAAAATAGGTCTATAGACTTTGTGTTTGTTTGTGCTTTTGTGTTTCTTCAGAAACAAAAAAGTTGAGAAGCTGCGTAGAAAAAAAAAAGACAATATCGTGAAAGATGCCTGTAAATTACTGGGAATCTAATGCATCTTCCTTTTATTATGTTTTCGCAATTGACGATATATCAAAAAGAATTGAAAGCGTTGCACGGTAATTAAAATTAAAAGGAAAATAAAGAAGCAAAAACATATTCAATGCCAAGCAAGCGTTAGTGAGAATATTCCAATCTGCATTAACAAATAATCCTGTCAGCCATTCCTCAACAAGCATGGGAGGCAGAGACACAGAGCAGCTAATTTTGTTTTTTTTTTTTTGTGGTTTGAAATTCAAACATAGATGAGTGAACATTTAAAATAGTGTAACGGTGTTTTCTGGGGCAGGGTAGAGTTCAGTCACTCCAGAGTCCGTTTCCAAGACAATTTATTATTGATTGGACCTTTGGGTTGTTCGTACTTTATTTTAATTGTTTTATTTATTCTATTTAATTTTGTGAGGGATTACAAATAGTTTTTCTTTCTTTATTTTAGAGCGGTAGGCAAAAAAAACCAGCTAGGTGACCCGACATTTTTTCCTTTTTCTTCGCACGCGCTTGTTCCGTTTTTAATTCTGCATTCGCGGGTTACTACAAAGAGACGAATTATTTCACGTGGGTCATAGCAGCCGCGGGTCCCCGTCAAAACAAAAAGTGTTCGCCAGTCCTTCAAGGATGGCGATTAAGCTAAACCAGCACATACCCTATCCGTAGAGTCAAACAAAAAAACCCTAATAGTCAAAGTCAGCTTGCCGTATAGTCGGTGGTTTACTTACCTCGGCGGCGGCTATGACACAAACAAAGACTGAGCGTATTGCGACACGCTCTTTTATAGTGCTGGCCACCAAACTATCCCGTTATACAGTGTTATTCATATATATATCTATTCTTACAAGTGTTAGTTTAGGTTTGATCACACTTGTCTGGTCGAACATGTTTGTTTGCCTTTATGAATACATTTTATGCTTAGGCATGATATTTATCTACCTGCTTGCTTTGCTTATTGCTATGCGTGTTTACATTCTACTTTTTCTATGTTAACCGTTAGGTATATTTCATGCAGTTTAGTGTATACTTAACGAGCTTTGCCTATTTACAGTTATGGAATATATGAGGTGATTACAATAATATAGTGACCCTTGGCGGATAGTTAGGTAGTAGATGTATTTTCTGTTTAATTATTATTATTTTATATTTCTTTTTCTTTATAATATGCAATCTAATGTGCCTACTACAGTTCAATGGTATTCTCTTAAATGTTGATTGTATATATGTGTGTGTATGGATGTTTTTTTTTTTTTTGCTCAGCGAGCAGGAGATAGAAAATCTTCAGAAGATACTGCTGGTTCTTAGTAGCAGCATGCACGATTCGCCATCCACGGCGGTTACGTACTAAAAACTACCCCCCCACACACTTCTTCTACCATTCTCCTCCGCGGGACCACCGTTAGGTATTACTTCGCGGAGGCTGGTTGTCATTAGCACGCTACCGATGGTGGGACCTCAGTGGAATACACTATTGGCTTCCTCTCCCTCTGCTCTCCACCCGCTGTCTTTCAAGCCGTCGTAGTTCTTTGAGCACTCTGCTTACAAAACGGCCTACTGTGCTCCAGACATCTTTACTGGCAGTTAACCTTACCAATATCTCACTCGGCTTTATTTGGAGTCTGCCATTCTCAAACCTTCTGCAGCGAAAGATGCTATGCTCTGCACCTTCATCCGTCTTCGGGCATGCCGGGCAATTCGGCGAGTTGTCGTGCCCGAACATGAACAGGTACTTTCAAAAACAGCCATGGACAGTCTGAAACTGGGTAAGGTAGTAATTTACCTCACCGTGTGGCCTTTCGATCCACTGCTTTATGTTTGGGATAAGAACGAACGTCCATCTTCCTTTCGTTGTTCTTTTCCAACGCGATTGCCAAGTCTTAATCGACGCTAGCCGCTCTTCTTTTTTAATGGCCTCATAGGAGGTGACGATGGTGCGGCGCCTTTCGTGAATGCGCTTCATTTCGTCTGCCAGGATGTCGATTGGCATGGTGCCAGCAATCACCAGAGCAGCATCCTCCAACACTGTCCGGAATCCACATATCTGCCTTAGCGCACTAAGACGATATATTGCCGCCAACTTTCGGTACACTGCCTTCACTGTGAGCGCACCGGTCCAAACTGGGCTTCCGTACATTATGACCGACGTTATCACCGTGGCAATTACTTTTCGACTGGTGAATTTCGGGCCTCCGATATTTGGCATGATCCTCAGCCGCGTACTCGACGTGGTGCTTAAAGTTGAGTCGATGGTCGAGCATTACTCCAAGGTATTTCAGGGCAGGAGATGACTGCACCGTGTGCTGTCCGACTCGTATGCAGCATGTTTCCACGCGCTTCCAGCTGCTTATTAGTACCACCTCAGTTTTATGCTCGGGTAGCTCCAGCCCCATCTCATCAAGCCACGCCTTCACTTTAACGATAGCCTTGTTAGGCCTCGTTTCTACCTGCGTAACACATTTCGCAACAATTGCGATTGCAATATCGTCGGCAAAGCCGATAATCGTTACCGCGGCAGGAAGGTTCAGCTCAAGAATACTGTTGTACATTATGTTCCACAGGAGAGGACCAAGAACTGATCCTTGTGGAACACCTGCCGTTATTTTAGGGGACTCTTTTTCGTCATCGCTATCATACACTAGCGTACGGTTCGAAAGGTATTGTTCTTATCTCAAGTATATTCCTTGGAACCTGCAATCTTATGAGGGCTTTTCGAATAATCCCCTAGTCCGCCGAATTGAAGGCGTTTTTACGTCCAGCGTAACGACGGCGCAGTACTTTTTATCACCGCCCCTCCATCGATCTCCGGCTGTAGCGTCTGAAGCAAGCGTCACGACATGGTTTATGGCATCTGTCGTAGACCGTGCTCTTCTGAATCCGTACTGGTTATCCGAGAGAGCACGCCTTCCTTCGACCACGACCAGCAGACGTTCGTATACGACCCTCTCCAATACCTTGCCTATTCTATGTAAAAGGCAAATGGGTCGGTATGACGATGGCTCGTTCAGTGGCTTATTGGCCTTCGGAATGAGGACCAACCTTTGGACCTTCCATTCGTGTGTATGTATGTATGTTTATATGTAGGGAAACAAAGTAATACTTAGTAAGGAGGCGAACCGCTTCCTCACAATAGAAAAACAAAAAAAGTTAAATTTCATAATTTTCTTTTACCTTTTTTTTAACTTTCAATTTTTCATATTTTACTCTTACTTTTTTTTTGTTTACATTTCTTTTGTTTTACTTTAAGTACATAGATATATATATATCGTACATAAAAGAACAAACTGTTAAAACAAAATAGTAGTAAATATTTTGTTTTTATTGCCTAAATTTTAATTTTGATAATCTCAATTTCTAAAATTCGCATATTATTTTTACTTTGGGGAAGCGGATTGACAAAAGAGAAATAATAACAAAGTTTTCTTTTTTTTATATGATTAGGTACAAATGCACATATTTGTTAGTAATAAATTAAATAGTATTATCAAATTTTACAAACGCTCAGCAAAGCCTACAGGTTCGATAAGGCTTTGGCAGACTCATGAATAGGTGATCGAAAACCTTCGGAGCTCTAGCGTCACTTATGCATAACAGCTAATTCCACATTATGATCAGACATAATTAAAAAGCTGAGGATTAGAAAATTACCCAGGAATTTATCAGGGAGCTTAACTGGCTTCAATATTAAAGAAAAGAACTAGTAAAATTAGCAGATGGAAAGTTTCACACAGAGGCCAAGATACTAGCCTATTACAGCATTTAGTGAAATCGCAGATAGCATTTAGAGAGAAACGATGTACCCAGAAGCTTTTTAAGAAATTGCTGCAATTCTAGAAACCGGTCACAATCAGCAAAAAGGTCGGGTTTTCTTGATAATCTTAACTTGTTCTACCGTTATCATTCTAGGTTCCGTAACAAAGCCAGAAAATGTGAGCAACCTTGCGCCTTCGTCAATAGTCGATCAGTAAAAAAAACTAGTTACTTCCTTTGCACCGGTGGCTAACAATGGAGACTTGGGTAATGTATCTCGCCGCCTACTTATATTTGATAGGACAAACAAACTCAGGTTTTTAATCAATAGCGAAGCAAAGATCTCAAATTCTTCTCTTCAAAATTCAAAATTCTTCTCTTCAAAATTTCAGTGTTACAAAAAACCTTTCAATTTTGTGACGGCAGCCAATGGATCTACAATCAACACATTTGGTAAAATGCTGTTAAATATTAACCTAAGTTTTGTGACACGTTTCCTTTTATATTTTTAATCGCAAACGTTTCTAGACCAATAACAAGGGCTGGTTTCCTGAATAAATATGGTTTACTGGTTGATATTAAACGTAGACAATTGGTACATCCTTTAACCAATTTGTCCGTTGATGCAATAACACATCTTTGCAAAGTGCCGCTACCCAAATTATTTTCCTTGAAAAATAAGTATACTAGCTTATTAAAGAAATACCCTTCTTTAAGAGCCGAGCCAGATTATTCGAAAACAATTACGCATTCAACTTCATTCACAAATTAATTACTAAAGGTTTTCTTCCGTTGATCTTACCAGGTATAAAACCGCTAAAATGGAATTTGATTTTTTGGTTAAGTCGAGAATCTACAGACCTTCGAATTCGTCTATCTCATCGGCCTTACATTTAGTACAAAAGAAGGACCCAAGCGATTGGCGTTCTTGCGGCGATTTTAGGCATGTAAACGTCGTCATAGTACATGATCGGTACCCTTCACCACATGTGCATGACATGAACATCAATTTAAAAACCACAATTTCTTTTTTCTAAATTGGATTTGATAAAAGCTTATCACGAAATTTCAATGACCCCTGAAAATGTTTATAAAACCGCAATCACAACTCCTTTTGGAATGTTTGAGTTTGCCTACGCCTTTTGGTCTACCAAATTCAAGATTTGTAGACGAAGTTATTTGTTGTTTAAGCTTTATTTTCGTGTATATAGATGACGTACTCGTTGCCAGCGAAAATAGACATAATATTGAAAGGGTTAGATGAATATGGGTTCATAATCAAGCCCAGCAAATTCTTTGTTGGCGTTGCAAATATGAATTTTCGCGACCCTAAAATATATCAAATGATGGGATTCGTCCATCTACAACACAATCCTATACACAATATCATAGCTAATGCTAGCAAAAACAAAGAGAAAAAATCTAACTTGGAACGAAAAGGCGATTAAGGCATTCGAGAACATTAGAGGAAAGTTTGCATCAAAAGCACTTTAATAGAGAAGCTAAACTTTCTTTAATAGCAGACGCCCCAAGTATAACTGTTGGCGCAGTTTTACAGCGGACACTAAACGACGTAATAGAACCATTAGCCTTTTTCTCTAAAAAGCTATTTCCGTCTGAAATTAAATACAGTGCGTTCGATCGCGAGTGATTTATTTAAGTATTAAATATTTGAAGCATTTAGTAGAAGGTAGATAATTCAATGTACACCGATCACAAAACTTTAGCGAAGGCTCTGGACTCAAAAACGGAATCGAGGTAGAGGCAAACGAGGCAAATGGAGTACTTTTCGCAATTTACCGATGACATACAATCCATACGCGGTAATACTAACGTAGTAGCTGATACCTTATCTTGAACTTTCCAGATTAATGTTCTAGAGTCAACTGACTTAAATATAAAAATTTTGCAGGAAGAACATGTGAACGATAAGGAACTGCAGACCTTTTTACAAGAATCGGATAATAATCTTAAATTGATTCAAATTCCAGTTTTAAATTTCAAAATCGTATGTGATGTGTCTGGAGAGTGCTCGCGATCATACAAACCTTCCACACTTAGAAATACGGCCTTCAAAAAACTGCATAACATTTCTCACACCGAACATTTCTCTCACTAAAGCCACACATCGATTAATTAATGCTAGAAATTTTTGGCCAGGTATGAATGAACAAGTTCATACCTGGACCAGCAATTGTATACAGCGCCAAAAATCTAAAATATACAGACACAGAAAATCACCAGGCTAAAATCGCTATACTTAAACATAGGTGTTCAATTTACCTGCAAGCTTTTCACCGAGCTCGTAAAATTTGTTTGGGTAGATACAAGATCCCTACCTCGCCGTACCGTCGCCAGTCCAATGGTATCATTAAACGATTACAAAGGCAACTTAAAGTAGAAATTTTATCTAGAGAACAATTTCATAAATGGGTTGAGAACCTCCCTGTCATCCTCTTAGGTCTAAGCTCGTTATATAAAGAGGATATTTCAGCCACCTTGATCGAGGAACTCAAATGTTTAATGTCAGAAATTTCATGTTGTCGAAAACCTTACCAACAAAATATTTGTACGTGTAAAGAAAGGTGGAAGGATCGTAGTGGGCATGTAAAGAAAGCGTTAGTGGCGGAAAGTCGAGCCAGAGATTCCCTATGAATCTTGTTTATCACTGATCACGAGGGCAGTTATAGAACTGTGTGATCACTTATACTGCTCGGTTTCAGTTCGCCAAGTCTTCTTTCCTTTGTGTAGTGCCAAAGTAAATTCGACTAGAGGAGCCCCTTTCTATTAGGCTTGCGAATGAAACTCATCAGAGTCTTGATTTAGAATCTTGACTTCTTTATATAATTGTCCTTATCTATACTTATTCTGTAGCTTAACATTTATCTTATGTGTCCAAGAAGGTTGTAGTCAACGGAATTGGCCAATGGGGGCGCTTAGCTTCGAATTGAATTTTCGTTTACAAAATGCAACTCGAAGCGTTTTGAAGTGTGTCATACTTTGTTATTTTATTTTGTTAAAGAAATTTTGCCTTCAATTATAATTTATGACATACTTCTGGTGCCCTAGGCAACGTTTAAGTAAAAACCGCTAGCCATTGATAGGGTCCAGACTCCAGTGACTCCAGAGTAAGCGCTGAACGAACCACCGGAGGCATGTATCTGCCATCACACACACCAATTTTCTGTAAAACGTATTCGAAAACGTCTTTTAACACGTTTTGCAGAAATGTACATGTAATCATATGTATATTTTAATTTACGTTGTTGACAAGTGCATAAAATCACTTACTTACACATTTTCAAGTAACATAAGAGGACTTGAAGCGTCCCGCGCGTCTTCTCCGACATCTTACAAGATTTCTTTTCCGTCAATCTCGATGTTCTTCTAACGCCAAATAACATAATATGAGCAAAGGCTCCGCCTGATCTGTATACATTTCTGGACATTACTTGGTTATTTAATAATGTTTTCCGTTTTGTTTAGTAACATGGATTAGGCCTGCTGGCGATAAAACCCCTATATCTAATAGAGCGATGAATTTTTAATTATTTGTTGATCTTTTGTGCTTTATCAATAATAGCAACAATCATAATTTATGGAAAGATTAATGATACATAATTGATTACAAGCTTTGGCGAATTAAGAGAATTAATTAGAGAATTGAAGTAAAAAGCAAAAAAAAATAATTTAATTATGTACCTTTCACAAATTTAAAATTGTTGTTTTATTTTAGTTGTTTGTAAGCAAACAATTTTGCTTTGAATTTATTTTATTTTTTGTTTACAGCTGTTTTTCTTTATAAATGCAGCTCTAAACAGCCAATTTCAACTCAGGAAAACCAATATTAACACTAAGCGTGATTAATTTTACTTCCGCCTGTTTTGACAATTTTGAGAGGACGTTTCTCGCACCTCTTGTGCACACATATAGCCAAAACAGAAGAAAGTCGAAAATGAAAGCATTTAAAATTTTTCATTCACTTGAGTTTCTAGATATGAACTGTACATTAGATACTACACAGAACGAGCTCATTCAAGCACCCAACATAAACTTTGAAATACGTGCAGACTGGCTTTAGTTTACAGTTATATATTATATGAATAAAGAAATTACCATTACGGATGCGAAATAACAATATCTCCTTGTAGAAATAAGAAAGCATTCGAGAGTTACAACGCGATCAAATCATTAAAAATAGAAGTGAAATGTCGATCAAGGGATGCTTCCGGTCCCATTTTAATACTTTCTTTCTACTTATTTCTCTTTCAAGTTTTCAAGAAGTACATTATTGACTTTATTGCACTGTATATATTATATATAAATACATTGCGATTCTTGCATTCCTTATCACGTGTCTGCCTTTAAGTAATGTTGTGCTTCGTTTGTTTCACATTATGTCCAACTTCTTAAATTCCGGAAATAGGATATAATACTCCCTGTAACTTTTAAAAAACCACTAGTTTTTGTGGTAAAGGGGGAGGGCCATCATTCTCGTACATATTTTATTTTGTGAGATAAAGACAAACGTCTGATGGACTGTACGCTTTATAAAGATGAAGACAGCCTGAGGGATGATCACGTAACTGAAAGTTAGCAATCGCTGTCTGAAAACGAAAACAAGAATTGAATTTTTCATACGTGATTATCGCCCTGGTCTACAATTGCAGTTCTTTAATTCTTAAGGTAATAAGATTATGCATATGCATAGCATTATTACCATACATTTTCGTTACGTAACAACTATGCTTGTTTATATCTTCATCTTGCTTCAATCCTTTGGGCTTATGATTAATATTTATTGCCTATACAGCTGCCAGTTGTTTAAAAATATACGCAGCAGCTCTTATTTTTATTTTATTTATATGTATTCGCAAAACAAGACAATGCCCTTCAGGAGCCAATTTAAGGTATTGAAGCAATTACACGGTACTACTCGCACTAAATCGTTAAGGTTTAAATTTAACACTAGGTATATAAAAATAATTATATTCCAAACTTCAACATAAGAGAATAAAAATTGATTAAGCACAAAGGCAGTACATAAAGTGTACATCTCTTGCATTAAACAATAAATCCATTTATCCAATGCATAAACTAACACTATAAAAAAATAATGATTTACCGCTGACGATTCTGCAGTTTAAAATTAGTAGAGTGCCAATATAGTCCGCAGTAAGCAATTTGGCTTCCCAGCTATAGAAAATAGGTTCAAAATAAAATTAAAATATTCAGCACTAAATCCTCTAGTGGTAGCATATCTTCTTTCTCCTTTTTTTTTGTCACGTCATCTACTCTAACACTCCTATATATTGGGGAAGTAAAGCCCCCAGTAATATACACGAATAACAGTGGTAAGGTTCCTAAATAGCTTAACCCTGAAGGCGTTATTAGAGGGAGAAAAAAAGCGCAGTTCTAGTGGTAAGTAGGTTCAGCAACGTGCTACACGACCAAAAAAGACCTCTCAGAACAGCTACAACTAATCAAAGGTATAGAAACCTGTGGATTCCTAAAAGGCACGCCACATTTAACTACCGGATAAAAATGCACAAGACTACCCCATAATGAAAATGTTGCAAACGTCCATGCCAAGAACTGTGTAACATACTCAGACACATGCTCCCTACCACGTATACTATGCACATCGCGTACCATAGAACTGCCAACTGGATAAAGTTTCGAAAAGTTACCAGCTGTAGTACCAGCAACTACTTTCAGCCCATACAAGACTTGGGGCATCAATAGAGCATGAGCAAGACGGAATTTATTACACTGCGGTAAATAAATGCTATTGGAATAAATAGATCGTTAGATACCCACAACTTTCCCATGAATGAATGAAGGTGAGGTTATTACCAATATATTATATATACCTAAACACTTATGTACGTCAACAATTTCAATATAGGACACACCAATAAGGATCCTTAAGTAGGAACCGATACGATTCGTATTCCCAAAAAAAATAGCCTTAGATTTAGTCCGGTTAATCAGCAAGGAATTATCTATAGACCACTCCTAGAGCTGTTGTAGGCTCTCATTGATTATCTCTTGCAGCGCCTTCAATCATATCCTTTCTCTACTGAATAGGAGAAATATATCATCCGTAAATAGAAAGGGCTCACAAAAATTACTACGCATAATACCAGGCAAGCCATTAACATATAACATGAAAAGTAAAGGCCGACAACTAGTCGAATAAGCACCATTGATGTCAAAAAATTGACATACTAATTGACACAGCTAGCTTCATAATAAGTCCACAGTGATTTACGTTGTTGAAAGCCTTCGATAACTCCAAAGCTACCAGCGACGTCATGTGAGAACCATTCACATTACTCCTAATAGTATCCGTCAAGTTTATTAACAGGTCAGTCGTGCTACGCCCTCGACGAAACGCATAATGAGACGGTGAAATAAGTCTCACCACTGTAGCAAGAATCTGATCCTTAAGAATATGTTCAACAATCTTGTAAATAGCCGGAAAAATTGAAATATGTCTCAAATCATCAATAGAATGGACCGTTTTAACTTTAGGTATAGGCACAACACGTGCGCTCTTCCAATTCAAGGGAAAAACCGACTGTGCCAATATAGAATTAACATAGAACATTACCAATTTCGCAATATACGGAAAGATAAGTTTTATTAGGAGAAGAAAAATTGCATCATCACCAAGTGACTTAGATTTAATTTTGTGAAGCACTACACTCATCTCGTGACATGATACATAAGAGAATGAAAAAGATTCCTGAAAATTCAGATTTGTTCAAAGTTCACTATCAACTGGCAAGTCACAATTCGGTACACCTACCGAAGTATTTCCTTCATTCCTTCCGAATAATTTTCTTGCCCGTACTCCAATAACGGGAATAAACTCGCCAATCATCTACAGATCCAATAGACTGAAAAGTCGAGTATGCATAATTTCTAAGGAGCATTGCCTGCTTGACATCAATACACGTCATCCACTTATCAGTCTCCTTGGGGATAACTTTTCTGACAACAAGAACAAAAGAATATAACGATTTCAAAATCGAACACAAAAGCTCCGACTGGACCTCAACGCGCACGATATTCAGAAAAATGGCTGAATCAAACTCAACTACATAAGCAGAGATCCCACCCCAATCAATATGTTTGAAGTCCTTGTATTCAATCAGACATATCTACATTTGATCCTAAAGCTGGCATAGGTTATTGCATGATAAGACATGAACGAGCATTGCACCTGATTAGAATAGTTAAACAAGCCATCATCACTAAGCAGCCAATAGTCAATTAGTAATGTAGTTTGTTGAGATAAGTCCCACTGAGTAGGTCTCATATTATGCGATATATTAAGCTTACATCTCGAGCAAACAGATGTAATAACATTAGGTTTACTTACATCGAAATCGTTGTAAGTGAAATCACCAACGATAATAATACTCGAGTACTTCGTTAATAGCTCTAAAAATTTTCAAAGGCCATAATGCTACCACTCCGTAAATAGGCTATTCCGAAAAGAACGCTCACTGCTCCAACATATAACAGCGAGTCACACTCATCGTGCTTAAATCCCTCAAACATTATCTTGAAACTAATACCATGGGCTGATAATACGAGGGCCCACACATTCCCCTCGACCTAGTAGTGTATCATTTCTAATCAAGTTATAGCAAGGAGTATTCGCAGATCGATAAGAGACATGGGTTTTCAACCATGTTTCTGAGATTGTAATGTGGTCAAATTTGTCCATAACCAGAGCTTTGAATTCATCAAATTTCACGGAGAAAAAAGAAGGCTTAACACTCTGACAGTTCATATGCGCTATCGTCATCTATTCAGTCAGATTACTTCGGGATTCAAAGACATACCACAATCAAGGGGATTTATCTTAAAAACTAATTCAATCGCAATAGTATTAATCACTAATAATATACAACACTACCTTACCAGCCCAAAGTATACCAATCACTCTGAAAAACGCCCTCAAGTATTTAGTTACTAGTTCTGTACATTTCGTCCAGCACACCATTCAGCATTTGTCATGGATGTTATGCCCAACATTTCCTTACAGCCCCCAAAACTGAATTTCGTAGTGTTGCCATCAGATAGCACCATAACAGCATATGGCTTAATAGCATTATGAATCCTGAAACGCACGATTCTACCCTTCTTACGAAGATTAGCACATGTCTTATTCAACACTCTAGCTGCTTGGGCATAGATGATCGTTGAGATAGATGCGGCGCTGCAGAATCTCTTGTCATCTACACAGTTCGCAGCATACAGTGTGCATACTTTAATGTTCTTAAAGTACTTGCCCATGAAAGCGTCCCGCATCCCAATTCAATTCAGACTAACCACAATAGTTTGCTTATTCTTCATATAATCAGCAAAACTAATGTCATGCAGTGAGTAGTGCTCTGCTAACTTAACC
>KK502534.1:726741-742707 GCA_000688735.1 Glossina austeni | reverse complement strand
GGGAAAACTTCCACTTCGTTATAATACCCAGTATGATCTCCATATGGGCCTTCTTTCGAAAATTCATCATGCAAAAATCCTTCTAAAATAATTTCAGAATTTGCTGGTACTTCTAAATTAGAAGATACACATTTTACTACTTCTGTTTTATTTTTTCTTAATAAACCTGCAAATGAATATTCAGAGATGTTATTTGGAATAGGTGTAACTGCAGCTAACATGGTAGCTGGATCAGGACCTAAAGCTACTGCGACGGGAAATGTTTTGTTTTTATTGTTTTTTATTTTTAACCATTCCTGAAAATCTAAAAATCCACCTCTATTAGGTAACCATCTTATAAGAGTTTTATTTTTTGATAATATTTGTTGTCGATAAATTCCAAGATTTTGTCTATTTTTATACAAACCTTTTGTAATAGTTAAACCCCATGTAATTAAAGGTGCGACATCTTCCGGCCAACAACGCATAATAGGCAAAATACTTAAATCTACTTTATTTCCAGAAATAATTTCTTCTTGACATGGGGCATTTTTTACTTTTTTAGTTAACATATTTAATATGGTAGTAAATTTAGGTGCCATATTAAAAAAATCACGGAAATTACGAGGGGCTTCTGGACTTCTTAAAAAAGCAATTAAATTGCCTAGTTCTTTTAAAGAATCTATAGTATTTAAACCCATTCCCATAAGTATACGTTCTTTTGTACCAAATAGATTACATAATACTGGTATATTGTATCCTATTGGATTTTCAAAAATTAAAGCTGGACCTTTTTTTTTCAAAGTACGATATGCTATTTCAGTAATTTCTAAATTAGGATCGATAGGAAATAAAATACGTTTAACTTGTTTTTTTTTTTCTAAAATATCAATAAAGTTTCTTAAACTTTTATATTGCATAAAATATACTCATTTTTAAATTATATTAAAATAAATATAATTTTATTAAAATAGTTATGATTAGTTTTTATAATAAATTTATAATTATAACATTTTATTTAAGTTTGTTAATTAAATTAAAAAAACACTATAATATCAATTGATGTAAAAAATAAATACATTTTACTATACATTAGTATTTTGTTAATTTTTTATATAAAAAAAAGACATTAAAAAAATTTAAGTAATATTATAATGCATGAAAAATATATTTTCATATATCTATACTGTCAATTTATAAATATAATTTATTTATGTCAGTTTTTTTAAAAAATTCCAAATATATAACCATATTCGAATAGTAATAATTATAAGAATTATTGGAAATATGTTTGTTGTTTGTTTGTGAAAAATAAACAATACAATACTGCATAAAAATAATGTTATTCCCGATAAAAATAAAAAAATTAACTTTAAAAAAATAATATAATTGATTATTTTTTTCCCATGAACGTTATTTTTTTTATTCATTGAAGTAAATTTAAATAATATATCTTTTTGGTACTTGATATTTGGATATGATATCCAAAAAGGCAGTTTATTTTTTAAATAACGTAATGTTCCTACAAATCCTATTTCATTTTTAATCCAATTTTCTAAGAAGGGTTTAGCAGTTTTCCATAAATCTAATTTAGGATATAATTGTTTTCCGATACCTTCTATATAAAACAAAGTTTTTTGCAATAAAATTAATTGTGGTTGAATAGAAAAATTAAAATCTCGAGTAGCTTTGAAAAATGCGACTAAAATTTTTCCAAAAGAAATATCTGATATCTTTTTATCAAAAATAGGTTCACATACTATTCTGATCGAAATTTCTAAATCATTTATATTAGTGGATTTATCTACCCATCCGGCATAAATATGTAATTTTGCTATTTTACGATAATCTCTATTAAAAAAAGCAATAAAATTTTCTGCTAAAAAATACTTATCTGATTTATCTAATCTTCCAATAATACCACAATCAATAGCAATGTATTTAGGATTATTTGGTTGCTTATAACTAACTAAAATGTTTCCAGGATGCATATCTCCATGAAAAAAACTATCTCTAAAAACTTGAGTAAAAAATATTTTTACTCCTCTTTCAGCGAGTAGCTTCATGTTTATTCTATACTTTTTTAAAGTATGAATATCATTAATGTGAATGCCGGTAATTTTTTCTACAACCATTACGGTTTTACTACAGTAATGAATATATACTTTTGGTATATATAACATGTAATTTTTTTTAAAATTACGTCTTAATTGCATAGTATTTACTGCTTCATACAATAAATTTGTTTCTTGTAGTAATATTTTTTCATATTCTTTAATAATACTAATTAATTTTAAATTTTTTCCATATTTAGATATCCAGGAAATTAATCTAGCTATTTTAAGCATTAATCGAATATCAGATTTAATTTTTAATATAATATTTGGACGAATCACTTTGATAATAACTTCTTTTCCATTTTTCAATTTTGCTGTATGAACTTGAGCAATAGATGCGGACGCTATAGGAACAACATTAAAATGATTGAATTTAGAATCAATAGAAGTATTAATAGAATGTTCGATGCATTTACGTGCTTTATTACCATCGAATGGAGCAGTATTATTTTGTAAATTTTCTAATTGATTAATAATACTATCATTAAATAAATCACGACGAGTTGATAACATTTGTCCAAATTTGATCCATATAGGTCCTAATTTTTCAAGAGTAAATCGTAATCTTTTGGAAAACTTTACTGACTTATGCTTATTAGATAACCAAAAAAACAGTTTTCTAAAAAGATGAAAAAAAATGTATTTTTTTGGTACTTCTTCGTCTAATCCATGCGTCAATATAATTTTAACAATTTCATATAAGCGATAACTATCGTGTAATATCATATTTGCTATAAATTTATTAGAAAGAACATAAAATTTTTTGAAATATACTACATATATTATAAACAAAATCAAAATTATTTATTTTTTAGATTTTCAACGATAAAAATTTTAATTTAAAAGAAAATAGTTAATTATAAATAAAACTAATTTATAATGTATGTCGATTAATTTAGTTTTTTATTTAATATTTTTTACAATTATTAATTTTTTAAAATTTATAGCTTTTATGTATCGCTACAATTCCTTTAATAATATTAATATATTCTGCACTATAAAACCCAGATTGCAATAATATTTTTTGTAACTGATTTTGATCGGGATGCATTCGAATAGATTCTACTAAATATTGATAGCTTTCGGAAGTTCCAGTAATTACTTTGCCGAGTCTAGGAAGATAATTAAAAGAATAATAATCGTAAATTTTTTTAATAAATTGAGAGCATGGTTTAGAAAATTCAAGTATTAGCAATTTTCCTCCAGGTTTTAACACGTTAAATATAGATTTAATTGCTTTTTCTTTTTGAGCAAAATTGCGTAATCCAAAAGAAACAATCACCCTATCAAATGTATTTTTTTTAAAGGGTAAACATTCAGCATTAGCCTGCAAATAAAAAATATTTTTTATTATTCCAAGATTTCGTAATTTATCACGACCCGATTTTAACATTTTATTATTGATATCTACAGATACTATAAATCCTGAACTGATAAATTTTGATAATCTTTTGGTTATATCTCCTGTACCGCTTGCTAAATCTAATGTGATATATTCCGGATGTATATTACTGCATTTTACAAGTAAATTTTTCCATATTCTATGCATTCCAAACGACATAAGATCATTCATTATATCATATCTATGTACAACTGAATTAAATATACGTTCTAATAAAAAATATTTTTCTTTTTCTTTGATCAAAGAAAATCCAAAATCTACAAATCTGTTTTGTTTCATTTGTTTATCCTGATAGGAATTATTTAAAATATATTTGAAATTTAAAATAATTAAAAAATATTTTGTTTGAAAGGTTTTTTAAATATTAAGATAATAATTATAAATATGTATAATTTTGTATTACTGCAATTGCTACTTTTATATTTATAGCATATATATCACATAATAAATAAAAAATTAAACCTAGAAAAATGATTAATTTTATTAAATTATATTTTTTATCACACGTATTGATTAATGAATAAAATTTCATGAAAATCTATTATATAAAATAATAAACATTTTTAATTAAATTAGATTTTTCATAATTAAAATATTCATACTATCATTTAATATAAAAAAATTTAAACTTGATATAAAATATTTTTGACATTTCATAAAATAAATGAAATAATTTTGTTAAATTATTATTTTCCTCTGTAGTTCAGTTGGTAGAACGGCGGACTGTTAATCCGTATGTCACTGGTTCGAATCCAGTCAGAGGAGAAAAAAATCTATAAAATATTTTCACCAATACTTTAAATAAAGATTTTTATAAATAAATATTGAGTATTTTAAGATTTCTTTAAAAACTTGCACTTTATATAAAGTTAATACTAAAAATTCTAATATTCCAAAAAAATCAATGCTTTATTCAATCTTATTTTTTCAAAAAAGTAATTATTATGATAATTTATAATTGAGAAAATTCATGGAACAATCTAATCAAAAAAGCTTAGAAGAAATTAATAATACTGTCCCAATACCCGAAAAAAAAAGTAGTAGTTTAAGAAAACTAATTGCTTTTTCTGGACCAGGGGCGCTAGTTGCAGTTGGTTATATGGATCCAGGAAACTGGATAACCTCTATTCAAGGAGGAGCATTATACGGATATTTATTACTTTCAGTAATACTGTTATCTAGTCTTATTGCGATGTTACTTCAGACGATGTGCGCAAAACTTGGTATTGTGACAGGAACAGATTTAGCTCAAGCTACTAAAAAATTAGTAGGAAACAAGATTTCTTTTTTTTTATGGATAATTGCCGAATTAGCTATTGTTTCTACAGAAATTGCAGAAGTGATTGGCAGTGCAATTGCGATAAATTTGTTATTCAAAATTCCATTAATTATTGGAGTTATAATCACCATAATAGACGTATTTTTATTACTTATACTTATCAAATACGGAATTAGAAAAATAGAAGCTTTAGTATTTATATTAATTGCTACAATATTTTTTATTTTTATGTATGAAGTGGTTCTTGCAAATCCTAATATAAAAAGCATATTCTTGTCATTTTTTCCAAAAAAAGAAATTTTAATTGCACATGTAGACAAAGGAGAATCAGCTTTTTTCATTGCATTAGGAATCGTAGGAGCTACAGTGATGCCTCATAACTTATACTTACATTCATCAATTGTCCAATCTAGAAAATATGATCGTATTAATGAAGATTCAATAAAAGAAGCAATTAAATATGCAAAAATCGATTCTAATATACAGTTAAGTTTTTCATTTATTATTAATTGCTTATTATTAATTTTAGGATCAGCATTATTTTTCGGAAAAAATCCAGATGATATTGGAAGGTTTACTCAACTATATGATGCGTTAAAAGATCGAGATATGGTTGGAATTATTGCCAGTTCAACTTTGGCTACTTTATTTGCTTTAGCGCTTTTATTTTCTGGACAAAATGCAACAATTACAGGCACATTAACCGGTCAAATTGTAATGGAAGGATTTATAAACTTGAAGTTATCTATTTGGAAACGTCGTATGTTCACAAGAATGTTAGCGATAACTCCGGTAGTTTCATGCATATATTTTTGGGGAAATAGAGAAGACATAGTAGAAAAACTTTTAGTATATACTCAAATATTTTTAAGCTTATCCCTTCCTATTTCTATGATTCCTTTACTATATCTAACATCATCAAAAAAAATAATGGGAAAATTCAGCAATTGTTTTCTTGCTTCTATACTAGGATGGATTGCAACTATAGTCTTATTAATACTAAACTCTCAATTAATTTTAGAAACTTTGCAATCTATTTTTTAAAAAAGCTTGTTAATTGAATTTTAATTGTGGCAAAATATATTGAAGTTGGGAAGTATATTGTTCTTTTTCATTTTCAGACAGCGTAGAATCATGATTAATTTTTATAGTTAAAGGATTTACTGCTTGATGATTAACCCAAATTTCAAAATGCAAATGAGGTCCTGTAGATCTTCCAGTATTACCAGAAGAACCTATTTTATCTCCTTTTTTTACTTTTTCTCCTATTTGCACAAAAATTTTTTTTAAATGCATATATCGGGTAATGTATTGTCTTCCATGTTTAATTACAATATAATTTCCAGCAGATTTATCATATTTTTTAAATATTACTAATCCATCTCCTACTGCCAATACTGGCGTTCCAATAGGTACGGCAAAATCTACACCTTTATGTGGCATAATTCTTCTAGTAACAGGATTTAATCGATACATATTAAATATAGATGAAATTTGTACAAAATTATTTTGAATTGGATATTTTAAAAAACTTTGAGTTACTCCATAACCGTGTTGGTCATAAAATTTATTATTGGCAGCACGAAAAGCAAAATAATCTTTTCCTCGAGTTTTTAATCGAATAGCTAAAAGTCGACTTTGCTCGAGTTTTTTATTGATTATTTCTCTAGCGAATAAAGCTACAAACTGATCTCCTTTATGTAATTTTCGAAAATCTAATTGCCATTGTAACGCTTGCATAACAGATTCAATTTCATTAAAACTAAATCCAGATGTATATGCGCTATTTATAAAGCTATCGTTTAAATATCCTTGTAATATTACATTTTTCCACTTACCAGAAATGTTAGATACTTTTTCTACAAATGTGATACGATCAATGCGTTCATACGTTCTAATCTCTTTAGAAGAAACTTCCCATACAAATTTATTTAAATTTCCTTCAGAATTAATTTCCCACGATATATATTGTCCAATTTTCAAATTTTTTAAATTTTTGTATTGTTTTGCTAAATTAGCGATATCTGTAGGATTTATACCATATTGACTTAATATGGTTATTAATGTATCGCCATTTGCAATAGTATAACTGTTAATATAGTTATTTGTTTTTACTGGTTCTTCTATATCTTCTATAGATAGAATATCTTGATCCAAAGGTTCAGGACCAAATTCAGATCCATATAGTTGTTCATTCTTACTATCTGATGGTAATTCAGATGAAGGATGATTTTCGTCTATTAAGTATTTTTTGGTATTATGTATATATGGATGAAAAAATATGATAAATAAAGTAATAAAAATTAAGAATTCTAATATACGCAAATGATATCGAGGAAAACATCTAATAGTAGAAACAAAAAATTGAATTATCTGACTCATTCATTATTTCCTCGATCTAAATAATATACATATTGTTTTGATATTTTCGATAAAAATTTAATATAACTATATTTGTCTAAAGATATATCCTTTCCTAAAGGATCTAGTATTCCTACGGGAATATTTGTGCGTCTAATAATTGACATAATTATTTTTGATTGCATATGTGACTCAATAAAAATGCAATCGATTTTTTCTGTTTTAATTTTTTTTTTAATTATATTTAGCGTATATGCTCCCATAGGAGTGTCTGGATTAAGCATAAAACATCCTGACGGAATTAAATGAAAATATTTTTCAAAATAACTGTAAGCATCATGAAAAACGTAGTATTTTTTATTTTTAATACTATCAAGATTTCTATGAATTAAGGTAATTATTCGAGACAAATTATTATGAAAATTTTTTAGATTGAAATCTAGTTGATTTTTACTATTTGGTAAAAAATATAATATTTTTTCATAAATTATTTTAGATAAAATGTATGCAATATCAGGAGATAACCAAATGTGCATATTATATGATTCTAATCTTTTATTTGAGTATAAACATGTATTATTTTTTATTAAAAATTCAACAATTTCATGGTAATGAGAAATAATAATTTGTTTTTCCATAGGCAATAACGACGATGCTTTAACAATAAAAGATTCTAATTCTGGTCCTACCCATATTAAAATATTTGCTTTTTTTATTTTTAAAATATCAGATGGTTTGATATGATACGTATGCGGTGAAGCGTTATTAGAAAGTAGTATTTCTACTGGAAGTATACCATCTGCAATTGCAGCGGTAATAAATCCAATTGGGCGAATTGACGTTACTATATTGCTAAAAGAAAACTTTGAAAAAATAGAAAAAACAAATATTAAAATATATTTATTTTTGCATAAAAAATGGAACTTATTTGAAGTAAATAACTTTTTTTTTATAAAATCCATAATTGTAATCTTTAAATTTATATTATATACGACATATTATAATCAATACTTTATTAATTTGATGTTTAATTATAAATGCCTTTAGTATCCTTAAAAAACATTTCTATTTTTTTTAGAAAAAAAAAAATATTAGATAATATTTCTTTTAATATTTATCGCCAAAAAATCATAACCTTAATGGGTCCTAATGGAGCTGGAAAATCAACATTAGCTCGAGTCATATTAGGTCTTATTAAACCAAACTATGGTAAATTGTTAAAAGAAAAAAATTTACGCATCAGTTATATTCCGCAAAAAATTTGTTTTAACTTTAATTTACCAATCACAGTAGAAAAATTTTTAAATTTAACTATAAATAAAAAGCATAAAAATATTATTAAAATTTTAAAACAAGTTCAATCTGAACATTTATTAAAACAATCTATGCATAACTTATCCGGAGGAGAAATTCAAAAAATATTACTAGCTCGTGCACTGTTTAGTTCTCCACATCTTTTAGTTTTAGACGAACCTGATCAAGGATTAGACATAAATGGGCAAATACTGCTTTATCAGCTAATTAATAAAATACATCATATTTTTTCTTGTTCTATATTTATAATATCACATAACTTACATATAGTTATGGCAAAAACAAATGAAGTAATTTGCTTAAATCATTCTATTTTATGTTCCGGCGAACCAAAAATAATTTATGATCATCCGAATTTTATTCGGATATTTGGAAATTTCTATAAAAAACAACATGCTATATATTGGCATAATCACAATAATGAAAATATTAAAATTTAACAAACTTTAGGAACAAATAATGATTGATCTTTTAATATTAGGATGGATTTCAGGAATACTATTATCTTTAGCTACTGGTTCTCTTGGATCTTTTTTAATATGGAAGAAAATGTCTTATTTTGCAGATACTTTATCACATGCATCATTATTAGGAATTGCAATTAGTATACATGTAAATATGAACCCAATGTATGCAGTAATACTAATTATGATTATTTTAACTATAATTTTAATATATATTAAATATATTTATCCGTATTCTATAGATATTTTATTAAACTTAATTTCTTATAGTTCATTGTCTTTAGGATTAGTAATATCGAGTTTATCGCAAGACAATAGTATGAATATTATTCATTATCTCTTTGGAGATTTTTTGATGATTACATTTGAAGATGTTATTGCTATAGGATGTGGAGTGTTTGTAATATTAATTACTATTCTATATTACTGGAGATCTTTTTTACTTATATCTATACATCCTGAAATAGCTTACATTGATGGAATCAATGTATTTAAAATACAATTAATTTTAATGATGTTGATAGCATTATCTATTGGATTATCAATTAAATTTATTGGCGCTTTCACCGCTACGGCATTATTTGTTGTTCCTGCAGCTACAGCTAGATTCTATGCAAAATCTCCAGAAAGTATGATTATATATGCAATATTATTAAGTATTATATCAATTACTTTAGGTTTTATATTTTCTGTCATATATGACATTCCCTCTGGGCCATCTATTATACTATGTGCTACAATTTTATTTTTTATCAGTATTTTCTTTAAAAGTAAATTCGCTTCAAGTTAAAAATTAATTTTTGCATAAATTTTTAAAAAATGTTATTAAGCTCATATATATAAGCAATGAGTGATTGCAGCTGCAAGCGCATCAGATTCATCACATTGCACATTTTTGAAAGATAAGTTTAATATGTTGCATACATGGTGCTTTATTTTTAATTTCTTTGATCTACCGTTACCTGAAACAACTTTTTTAATTCTACTAGACGTATATTCAAATACTAATATATCTAAATTAATTGCAGCTAATATTGCCGCACAACTAGCTTGACTTAACTTTAACGCAGAAGATGCATTTTTATAAAAAAAAACTTTTTCTATGACAAAACATTTAGGATTAAATTCAAAAATCATACTTTTAGTATGAGAATAAATATTTTTTAAACGTTCATTAAAAATATATTTGTTTAAAATAATCTTTTTGCTAGTAATGTATGTCATTTTATGATGACAATATTTTATTATCCCATATCCAGTAATGTTTGATCCTGGATCTACTCCAAGTATAATAGTCATATAAAAAAGTAATTTTCCTTTTCTTTCAAAGAATTAAAATGCATTAATTTTTTAAATTTTAAAAAGATTTTAACTGATTATTTTTGGTGAATTAGTCATCAAATCTGAAGCAGAAGTAGTTTTTGGAAATGCAATAACATTTCTAATTTTATGTATATTACTTATCAGCATAACAACACGGTCTAGTCCAAATGCAAATCCTGCATGAGGAGGAGCGCCATATCGTAAAGCATTTAAAAAAAATCCAAATTCTTTTTTTCTTTTTTTATGATTTATTCCTAAAATGCTAAATATTTTTTTTTGTATTTGATATTTATGAATTCGAGATGAACCACTGCCAACTTCACATCCATTAATTACTAAATCATAGGCTGTTGATTTTAAATTTACAGGAGAATTTAATAGTTCTAAACTCATATTTTTTGGAGCAGTAAATGGATGATGAACAGATGAAAACTTATGATTTTTTTCTGATTTAAACAAAGGATAATTTGTAATCCAAACAGGATTCCAATGATTTAAATTTGTTAAATTAAAATCTAATCCTAATTTTAAACGCAATTTTCCAGAAACTTCTAAAGTCGAACTTTTTTCTATGACAATTAAAATTATATCTTGTGTTTTTGATTTTGTATACTTTAATATTTCAGAAATATCTTTTAGAAACATTTTTTGGCTTATTTTAGAGCAAAACATATATTTTTTAAAATCTGATATGTAAATTGAAAATAAGTTTTTTCCGCCATGAGAAATTACATACTCACGATATTGATTAATCTTGTCTTGATTTAAGAAAATTTCGCTTGAAAATTTAATAGCTACAATGAAATGATTTTTATACGCTATATCTTGTTGATTCAAAACGTTTGTAATATTAACTAACTCTATAGGATTTCTTAAATCTGGCTTGTCTGAACCAAATCTATTAATAGATTCTGAATAAGTGATCTGCATAAAATTATTTAGTTTTACATTAAGAAATTTTAACCATAACTTTTTAATTAATTTTTCAATAAAATTTTTTACCATTTTTCCATCAGCAAAACATAACTCGCAATCTACTTGTGTAAATTCTGGTTGACGGTCTGATCTTAAATCTTCATCTCTAAAACATTTAGCTATCTGATAATAACGATCTATTCCAGAAATCATTAACAATTGTTTAAATATTTGAGGTGATTGTGGTAACGCATAAAATGCGTTTTCGTGAATTCTGCTAGGAATTAAATAATCTCTCGCTCCTTCTATTGTAGAATGTGATAAAATGGGTGTTTCGATTTCTATAAATTTATTTTTTTCCATAAATTCATGAATAAATTTAGATACTTTGGATCTTAGTTTTAAAGTTTTAAAAAAAATTGGACGACGCAAATCTAAATATCTGAATTTTAGTCGTTGTTCTTCCGATATTTTTTGATTAAAATCAATAGGTAGCGGTTCAGAAATATTAAAAATATTTAAGTAATTTGCTTTTATTTCTAGCAGATTGTCATCTGATAAGTCAGACAATTTATTTTTTTTTCTCATGCATACAAATCCAGTGATTTGCAAACAAGATTCTTTTCTTACTTGGTTGATACCTTGAAACAATAAGCTGTTACTTTTAATATTAAAACATACTTGTACTTTTCCTGTGCAATCTCGAATATCTAAAAATACTAATTTTCCAAAGTTCCTTATTTTATCTACCCATCCACATATAGTGATTTCTTTTCCTATATGTAATTTGTTTATTTTCCCACAATAAATAGTGCGCATAAAAATCCTTTTCAGATTTGATAATAATCCAAAATTGATCAAATAAGAGCGCGCATAAAATTTACGTATATGCGCCAAAATTTTATTTTGGAGCTGGCGGGATTTGAACCCGCGTCCGAAATTTTAATTCTATTGATACTACATGTTTAGTCTTTCTTATATTTCATTTTAAATCGATAGAAAGACGTATGATTTAAAACTTATCTTGATTTTATTTAACGTTAATGTTTACAAGATTACATGTAACGCGATCTCTAAAAATGACTTTTATTGATAAGCGTAGAGAACACGAATCATAAAAGGAGCCTCAGATTATATTCTGATTAAGCTGCTAATAGAGCGGGCTCTTGGTGTTTTTGTTTTGCAGTTATAATACGAGGTTTTACGAGTCCGCCTCATCTCGACATGCATCTTTAGTTTTATTAATCTCGTCGAATCCTGAAATCAGCCCCTAATCTCACTAATATATATTTTTTGTTTTTAGTAAACGCATTTTTTTGATTTGCCATTCTTTACTTTTAATATTTAATCTTTTATCATGCTTAGTTTTACCTTTCGCTACGCCTATTTTTGCTTTTACATAAGAATTTTTCCAGTATAAACAGCAAACTACTATAGTAAATCCATTAATTTTTGAATACCCAAATAATGAATTTAACTCATATCTTTTTAATAATAGCTGTCTTGGACGCATTTGATCATAAACTAAATTCTTATGATATGCAACTATTGGTTGAAATAAAGCTCCTACCAAATAGGCTGAATTATTTTTTAGATTTACATAGCTTTTAGTAATATTCACTTTTTTTTTACGTATCGATTTTACTTCCCAACCTTTTAGAGATATCCCTGCTTCTAGTTCTTTTTCAATAAACATGTTATATTGGATGTATTTGTTATTTATAATTATTTTGATATTATTTTTTTTTGTATTTTTAAGCATTTATTATGTTAAAGTTTTTATTCATTAAAGGAATTAGGTTATGTCGCATATTACTAAAATTATAATAGTTCCTTACAATATAAAATATATGTTTGAATTAATTAATGATGTTGGTAAATATTCACAATTTGTTCCTTGGTGCACTAATAGTCGAGTTTTAAAAAAAAATAATAATATATTTGTTTGTGAAATACAATTATCTTTTTTAGGATTTAAAGAAATATTAATTACTCAAAATACATGCATTAAATATGCGAATATTTATATTCAATTAATATCAGGTAAATTTAATTCTTTTAAGGCTGAGTGGAAATTTTTTTCAATTAATTCCAATACTACTAAAATCATATTTGAACTGACGTTTAATTCTAATCAAAAATATATACATAAATGTTTTGATTTATTTTTAAAAAACAAATTAAGTAATATTATGTATTTATTTTTGCAGGAAGCAAATCATAGAAATAAATTTAAATAAAATTAAAAGTATAATTTTCGCAATTTTAATTATGCAAGTATTAATTACGTTTATAAAAAAGATGTTTTTCAGAAAATTAATTTTAATATAAATATCAAAAAGATAGAAAAAAAATAAAAGTTATAAAATACGTTTTATAATTTATAAAAAATATATTTTTTTTTAAAAATGTTAAAAATTTAACAAAGTTTATTTAAAATATTTAGTTGACCATCCTAATTTTTTATTTAATACGTGAAAATATTTATAATTATTTGAATGTATTAATTTTAAAAAAAGCTTACTTTTTTGAATAAAAACTTTTTCATTTTTTAAAATTTTAAATGAAGTTTTACCATCGCAACTGATAACGATATTAATTTTGTTTTTGGGAAATTTTAATTTTATAATGCTATTGTTGCTTATCACTAAAGTTCTAGAAGATAATTCATGAGAAAACATAGGTATCAACATAATAACATTTAATGTCGGGATCAATATAGGTCCTCCTGCAGATAATGAATACGCAGTTGATCCTGTAGGCGTAGATATAATTAATCCATCAGATTTTTGAAAAAATGCAAAAGATCCATCAATATAAACTTCAAATTCAATTATTTTAGCAATTTTTTGAGAATGTATTACTATTTCGTTAATTGCAATTTTTTTATTTGTATAAATATTATTTTTTAATAAATTAATATCAAGTAAAAATCGATTTTCTATATAAAAATTTCCGTTTAATATATCTTGTAGTTCTTTTAGTGCAGAATGTGGATCTAGATCAGTTAAAAATCCTAAATTACCCATATTAATTCCAATAACTTTTACAGAATGTAGAGATAATATTTTTGCTGCTTTTAAAATACTACCGTCACCGCCAACTATAATAACTAAATCTGAAATTTTTCCTATTTCTGTGATGCTACCAGATAAAGCATTTTTTAAATGTAAAACTTTTGCAATATGACATTCTAGAATAACTGTATATCCTATACGTTTTAACCAATTATATAATATATTATATACAGATAATTTTTGGAGACAATATTGATATCCCATTATACCAATAATATTAAAAACACGATTCATACAATTCACCTTGTTATGTTAGTTTATGTTATGATTTTTATACTTTATATAAATATATTAATTAAAGTAGAATTTATATTTCTAAAATATATTAATTGGAGATACTTATGGAAAATAACAAAAATATCAAAAATATTGATGAAAACAAAACTTCGAACAAAAGCATACGAGAACATATAAACACACAAGATATATCTAAAAATGAAATAAATGAAAATATTCGTGAAAATATTAATAAACAAGATATTCTTTCAGAAAAAAATTATATTATAGAAAAAGAAAAGGAAATATTAAAAAAAAATGAAATTATTTCTGAACTAGAAGAAAAAATGTTAAAAATGAAAAAAACACATTATGATATTATATTGAGAAACAAAGCAGAAATTGAAAATATATTAAAACGAACTCAGCTAAATATAGAAAAATCTCACAAATTTGCATTAGAAAAATTTTCTATTGCATTGTTACCTATTATCGATAATCTTGAAAGAACTTTAGAAATTTCTAAAAAATTAAACGAAGATACGAATCCAATAATCGAAGGAATAAGACTAACTTTGCAAGAATTTATAAAAGTTATGCAATCATTTAATATCAGTTGTATTGATAAAAATCATGTTAATTTTGATCCTAAAATACATGAAGCCATGACCGTTTTAGATAATCAAAAATGTAAACCGAATCAAGTAGTTCAAATTATACAAAAAGGATATTTGTTAAATGATAGATTATTGAGACCAGCTATGGTGGCCGTATCTAAATAAATTAAATTTAAAAGTAATTTTTTAAAAAATTGCGTACTTTTTATCTTTAAAAAGACGACTGTCAAAGACCGTCGTCTTTTTAACAAGCTACAATTTATAACAATCGACATACATACTGTGCTAAATCTAAAACTTTACTAGAGTATCCACTTTCATTATCATACCAAGATACTAGCTTCATGAAATTTTTATTTAATGCCATTCCGGCTTTAGCATCAAATATGGATGTTAAACATTCTCCATTAAAATCAGATGATACTACGTCTTCTTCAATATACCCTAAAATTCCTTTTAAAGAACTTTTTGATGCTTGTTTAATCATTTCGCATAAATCTTTATAAGATGTTTGATGAATAAAACTTACTGTAAGATCGACAACAGATACATTAAGAGTAGGTATTCGAAACGATATGCCGGTTATTTTATTTTTTAGTTCTGGAATAACTTTTCCGACTGCTTCAGCAGCACCTGTTCGTGTAGGAATAATATTATTTAAACAACTTCTTCCAATTCGCCAATTTTGCATACATTGTCCGTCTACTGGATTTTGCGTTGCTGTAGCGGCATGCACTGTAGTCATAAGTGCTTCTTTTATTTCGTAGTGATTATGTAATATTTTAGCAAGAGGAGCAAGACAATTTGTTGTACATGACGCATTAGAAATAATTTTTTCACCATTATATTTTGTATGATTTACTCCTATTACAAACATTGGTGTATTATCGTACGGAGGCGCC
>KK502534.1:683752-718801 GCA_000688735.1 Glossina austeni | reverse complement strand
GCATCGGACAAGCAATTATTTTGCTCTGTTGGCAGCGGAATTGTGCACGATAGTAATGTAGATGAAGAATACGAAGAGGTTATTTTAAAAAGCTCGTCTTTATTACCACCATTATTAAATTTTTTAAAAACATCTTAATTTCTAACTAGAAAACTCATTTGAGATAGCTTTTAAAATATTTGCAGGGGTGACTAATCCCATTATTTTATTTGATTCATCTAAAACAAAAATAACTTTCATACTAGAACTTTGCAATTGTTTAATTAATTGAAGTATATTGCATGTTATTTGTACTGTAGTTATTATATTAATTTGAGATGCGCGTTTTAATTGATCTATGTTTTTTACATGAATTAAATCTGTAATATTTATTACACCAATTATTTTATCTAGTGTTGAATTACATACAGGAAATATTTTATAAGATTGACTAAAAATACGAGTTTTAATTTTTTCAATTGGTTCTTTTAAATTAATCCAGACAATTTCTTTTCTTAATGTCATTAAACCGTATAATGAATGCGTAAATAAGGATAACATATTAGTAACCATATCGCGCTCATCTATCGCAAAATGCGATAATTTTTCAGTATTTGAAAAATCTTTATTTATTATTGAGTCGTTTATACATCCTCCCATTAATCGTACTATTGTTTCAGCAGCACGTTCTCTCATAGGCTTTAATGATTGATTCTTTATTAAATTACGACGTGCAATATGATTAAAAAACTCAATTAATATAGAAAATCCAATCGCAGTATATAGATAACCTTTGGGAATGTGATATTTAAATCCTTCAGAAATTAAACTAAATCCTACTATTAATAAAAAACTCAAACATAATACTACTACAGTTTTATGTTTGTTCATAAATTTGATTAAAGTTGGAGCTGCAATTAACATAGTAATAACCGAAAATATTACTGCAATAATCATGATATATAAATTATTAACCATACCTACTGCAGTCATAATTGCATCTAGTGAAAATATCGCATCTAATACTACAATTTGCACCACCATAATCCAAAAACTAGTATATCCACGATTTACTTGGATTTTATTTTCTTTATGCTCAAGTCTTTCATGTAATTCAGTAACAGATTTAAATATTAAAAATAGTCCTCCAAATATCAAAATCAAATCACATCCAGAAAACATAATATTCATCACTGTTATTAATGGCTTGGTTAATGTAACTACCCAAGAAATTAAAGATAATAACCCTATTCTTATAATTAATGCTATACTTAAGCCTATTAAACGTGCACGTTCACGATTTTGCGGAGGTAATTTGTTAGATAAAATAGCAATAAATATTAAATTATCGATTCCTAAAACTATCTCTAATATAATTAAAGTTAACAATCCTGCCCAAGACGAGGGGTCTGTTAAGAATTCCATGAAATTGTTCCGATAAATATTATTTTTAAATATTTTATAATAACTTTTAAAAAATTTTTAATTAAATGTAAAAAAATATTTACTATTATAAATAATTTTATATACATTACATAAATTAAATTACAATGTGTAAAAATAAATATGAGTAAAAACAATTATTAAACAAAAACTTGATTATTTATTTTTAGTTTTCACGAGAGTATCTTATTTTATCAAAAAATATACAGATACCCTCTTAGTATGAATGTAATAAGCTGAAATAAATCGAAATTTTCTAAAATTTAGAATTTTTTTGTTTTTATTTTGAGTAAAGATAAATAATGCATTTATTTGGTTTAATAAATTAAATGCATTTTGAATAATCACTTAAAAATTTTATTTTTTATAAAATAAATAAATATTTTAGTAAAAATATTTTTTATTTATTAATATAATGCTCCATTACTAATGCTTGTATACGTTTTTCTATAGGAGGATGAGACATGAAAATTTCATTTAAAGAACTTTTTCCATGAATACAAAATGCTAAAATTTCTTTTCCAACTTTTGGTTCGCAAGTTGTTTGTATTTTTTTTAAAGCTGCGATCATGTTTTGTTTGCCTACTAATTTAGCAGAACCTGCATCAGCGTAAAATTCTCTCTTTCTAGAAAACCATAGCGTAATTGTGCTTGCTAAAATACCGAAAATTAATTCTAATACCATGGATACGCATATATACATCCAGGAATTATCGTACTCATATGTATTCTCTTCGTCTTTATTTGTAGAAGAAATATTTAATATTAATCGAGCAATGATACGAGATAAAAATACAACAAATGTATTAACTATTCCTTGTAATAAAGTCATAGTAATCATATCTCCATTTGCGATATGACTAATTTCATGTGCTATTACGGCTTCCGCTTCTTTGCGATCCATATTATGCAGTAATCCCGTACTAACTGCAATTAATGCAGAGTTTTTCTTTGCTCCAGTAGCAAATGCATTAATATCTGAAGCTTCGTATATAGCTATATCCGGAATTCCTATAGACATCTGATTTGCTTGTAAACGTATCGTATTTAATAGCCATTGTTCAGTTTCATTAGAAGCATTTTTAATAATTTGAGCATTTACCGCATGTATAGCCATAGATTTTGACAGTAATAAGGATATTATTGATCCTCCAAATCCGAACAGACCTGACATAATCATTAATCCTAAAATACTAGAGGATTTTATACCAGTAACAGATAATATAACGCCAAATATTATCATAACTGATAAATTAGTTAATATAAAAAGAATAATACGCATCATACAATAAGCCTCGTTTCATAATAATAAAAAATATAAAATATAAAATTTGCAAAAATCATTTTAAAATGACTATTTTATTTTAATTTAATATAATTAGATATTTAAATATTAAGTGGTTTTTTGAAAAAAATGCATCATTTGCTTAAAAATTTTTATTTTTACTTTTTTAAGTTTAAACGTTTTTTAAACAATTTATGATATTCAAATATAAGAAAATATACAATATAATATTTGTATAAAATTTTTATATTTACAACTTTAATCAAGTTGAATATTTCTGTATTTTTCATATAAAAATAAAATTAATTAAATAATTATTTATTTATTCAGTTTGTTACTTTTTTATTTAAAAATGTTTAATATATAACACTAATTAATAAATTTTGATAAATAAGAAATTTGTTTTATATATTTTATTTTATAGAGTATTTCAAAATGAAAAAAAAAGTAGTAGTTGGAATTTCAGGAGGAGTAGATTCATCAGTATCTGCATGGTTATTAAAAAAAAATGGTTATCATGTAGAAGGTGTATTTATGAAAAATTGGGAAGAAAATAATTGTAAATACGATTGTTCTATTAAGCAAGATTTACAAGACGCACAATTCCTTTGTGAACAAATCGGTATTAATCTAACTGTATTAAATTTTTCAGAACAATATTGGAATAATGTTTTTCGAGTATTTCTTAAAGAATATCAACTAGGAAATACTCCAAATCCAGATATATTATGTAATAAAGAAATTAAATTCAAAGCTTTTTTAAATTTTGCACACGAAGAAATGCAAGCAGATTACATTGCTACGGGTCATTATGTTAGAAGAATTGATTGTAAAGGAAAAAGCTGCTTATTTTCTGGAATAGATGTTAATAAAGATCAAAGTTATTTCTTATATTATATCAGACATCAAGAAATTTCTAAATGTCTTTTTCCTATAGGTAATTTTGTTAAATTACAAGTAAGACGAATTGCTTCTCAACTAAATTTAATTACTGCTTATAAAAAAGATTCAACAGGAATTTGCTTTATAGGAAAAAGAAATTTTAAAAATTTTATTAAAAATTATTTGCCTCCAAATCCAGGTGCAATTATTTCTATAAAAAATAAAAGTATAGGATATCACCAAGGACTGATGTATTATACGATAGGTCAAAGAAAAGGATTAAATATACATAATACACATAATACATGTTCTGACCCATGGTATGTTGCAGATAAAGATTTAAAAAAAAATTACTTAATTGCTGTTCAAGGAAGAAATCATCTAGCATTAATGTCGGTAAGTATAGTCATTATTAATCCGCACTGGATTGATCAAATCCCGTTAAAAAGTGAACTTAAATGCATGATAAAAACTAGATATCGTCAAATAAATACCGGTTGTTTAATTCAGAAACCAAAATCAAAAAAATATTTAAAAGTCATTTTTGATCAGCCAATATTTGCAGTAACTCCAGGTCAATCTGCAGTTTTTTATTTAAAAAATCGTTGTTTAGGTGGAGGAATTATACATAGTAGAAAATTGTTATACGATGATTTAAATAAATTAAAATAAAAGTTATATTAACATTTATTTTATACTATAATTAATCGTTTAATAAAAATAAAAAATTTTGACGACTTATTTTATAATTTTTCTATTTTCTATAATTTTATTAAAGAGCACGAATATGAATATTTCTCCATTAACTGCAATTTCTCCTATTGAAGGTAGGTACCATAATTATACAGATTCTTTGAGATCTATATTTAGCGAATTTGCGCTTTTAAAATTTCGTTTAAAAATAGAAATTAAGTGGTTTGAAGCACTTGCCGATTGCGAAGAAATATTAGAATTAAAACCTTTAAATAAAGTAGAGAAAAAATTTATAAGAGATATTATAGTTAATTTTAATTCTAAAGATGCTAATCGTATTAAAGAAATTGAACTTCAAACGCGACACGATATTAAATCGTTAGAATATTTTTTAAAAGAAAAATTTTCTTTATTAAAAAGCTTAAAAGAAAAATCAGAATTCATACATTTTGCTTGCACATCTGAAGATATTAATAATCTCGCTTATGGATTAATTTTATCCCGTGCCATAAAAAACTTTATTTTACCAATATGGAAAAAGATTATTCACGAAATTTATTTATTTTCAAAAAAATATGGAACCACTCCAATGTTATCTCGAACGCATGGACAACCGGCTACCCCATCTACATTTGGAAAAGAAATGGTGAATTTTTCTTATAGAATGATACAACAATATCGGAACCTTAAAAAGATCAAAATTCTTGGAAAATTTAATGGTACAGTGGGAAATTATAATTCTCATAGTATTGTTTATCCAAATTTTGATTGGATCCATTTTAATCAAAAATTTATTTCTAATTTTGGTATTGAACCTAATATATTTACTACTCAAATTGAACCTCACGATTATATCGTAGATATTCTAAATTGTATATCTCACTTTAATAACATTTTAATTGGTTTTAATCAGGATATTTGGATATATACGTCTAAAAATTACTTAAAAAAACAATCTACTATTCAGGAAATAGGATCTTCTATTATGCCTCATAAAGTAAATCCTATTGATTTCGAAAATTCAGAAGGTAATTTAGAGTTATCTAATGCTATTTTAAACTTCTTATCTAAAAAACTTCCAATTTCAAGGTTACAAAGAGATTTAACAGATTCTACTGTATTAAGAAATATAGGAGTTGCTATAAGTTACTCATTTATTGCATATCAAAAAATGCTAAATAGTTTTTCAAAATTGGAAATAAATATTTCAGCAATACAATATGATTTAAACACTCATTGGGAAGTTTTATCAGAACCTATACAAATTATAATGCGTCGAAATAAAATAAAAAATTCTTACGAATTAGTAAAAAATTTTTTTAAAACACATGAAATAAATGAAAATAACGTTAAATTATTTGTTGAAACATTAAATGTTTCTGAAAAAGATAAAAAAATATTAAAAAATATTACTCCCGAAAATTATATTGGTTTATCAATTCAACTTGTTCGTAAATTTCAAAAATATATTAAAAATTTCGAATAAAAAATATATTTTAGCTTACAATATGAAAAATATTAAGACAATGTAGATTTAATAGAATTTTTATGAATTATTTTAGATATTGAATATAAACTAGATATTATAACTAATACAAAAATAAATACTATAATAAATAAGATGTCGGAAAAAATAATTTTAACTGGTATATAATCTATAAAATAGATGTTCGAAGATAAAAATTTAATGCTTAACATATTTTCAATACTCGTTATAATTGCATTAAAATAATATGACACAAATAAGCCTATTGAAATTCCCCAAAAACTGCCGAATATAATATATATTGTGCTATACCATAAAAATATACTATAAATTAATTTATTTTTAGCTCCTAAAGAAAATAAAATAGCAATATCACTAATTTTTCTTTTCGTAATTGCAGTTAACATGGAAATTATACTAGAAGAAAAGATTACGCAAACCAAAAAAACACATAAATATATAATTGCACGAATTGTTTGTATATCTTGATATATATAACCGTATTTTAGCATCCAAGTATTAACTTGAAAAAAATTATCATTATTTATTATCATAAGATTTTTCGTTATATCATTTAATTTAAACATATTTTTTACTTTAATATCAATTCCATCAATTTCGTTTATTCTGTTAAGCAATATTTGAGCGTCAGATAAAGAAATAATAGCAAAATAATGATCTAACTGGCTATTAAATTTTATTATATTAGTTATTTTTAAATTAAATTGCTCAGGGAAAACAAAGCTATTTTTTTTTATTATATGAGCAGGTAAAATTGATAATTTGTCTCCTATGTTTAGGTTGAATTTTTTTGCTAATCCTGATCCAATAATAATAGAGTTTTTTGTTTTATCTAGTTCCAATAAAATATTAAATTTATTTTGATAAAAATATTTTACATTTTCTTGAAATTTTATTTCATATTGAGTGTCAATTGCATGAACATGCAACATATAAAATATGCCTTGATTTTCAATTAATCCAGAAAAATTTAAATATGGAGAAACTGCCGTAACATCCGGTATATTTAAAATTTTATTTTTTAAAGGTTTCCAATTTTTTATAGATAACTTATTTAAAAAATTAATCTCTAAATGTGGAATTATATTTAAAATTTTATTTTTTAGTTCACATTCAAAACCGTTAATTATACTCATTGATAAAATACTAATAATAATATTTAATGCAATACCAATAATTAACATATTTGAAGTAAAAACAGTTATTTTTTCTTTTTGCCATCCTTTTTGAAAACATAACGCAATTTTTAATGATAATGGAAATAATGTAAAAAAAAATTTAACCCATTTTTTTATATAAAATTCCATTCTTTATCTCTAGAACTTTTTTTAAATTTTTTGCCAAATCTAAACAGTGTGTAACGACTAAAAAAGTAGTGCTCTTATATAAATTTACAGTATTTAATAAATTGAAAAATTTTTTTGCAGAAACTTGATCTAAATTACCGGTAGGTTCATCTGCAAAAATTATTTTTGGGTCGTTAATTAAAGCTCTTGCGATAGCCACTCTTTGTTTTTCTCCTCCAGAGAGTTCATGTGGTTTATGGTGAATGCGTTTTTTTAATCCTAATTCTGATAAAAGTTTATATGCTGAATTTTTTGCATTTTTAATATTAAATTTGCCTATTAAAGCAGGCATTAAAACATTTTCTAAAACATTAAAATCTGGAAGTAAATGATGGAATTGATAAATAAATCCAAATTTTGTATTTCTTAAATTAGCATTTTGTGTAGAAGATAAACGCAATATTGATTTTCCTTCAAAAAAAACATTTCCTTTTGTAGGCTTATCTAATCCACTTAATATGTATAATAATGTGCTTTTTCCTGATCCTGAAGATCCAACTATAGCAATTGTTTCTGATTTTTGAATAGACAACGTTATATTACTAAGTACTACAAGTTTATTTTTATATATTTTAGTAATATTTATACAACTTAAAATTGGTAAATTATTCATATTTTAAAGCTTTTGCAGGTCGAACATTCATAGCGCAATAGGAAGGATATAGAGTAGATAAAATAATAAAAAAAATAAAAATAATATCTATATTAATTATACTAATAATGCTAATCTTTATTGGAAAAAAAATATTATTAAATATGTTTAGTGCTGATAAAATACTATTTAAATGATGAGAGAATAATATTCCTGTTATATTTCCAATAATAATACCTATTATTCCATTTATAATACCATATAATATAAATATTAAAAATATTTCATATTTTTTACAACCTTGTGTTTTGAGAATAGCAATTTCTTGTTTTTTATAACTAATCTCTACTGACAGAGCAATACAAATATTACATATCGATATAATAATAATTAAACTTAAAAATATTAAAGTAATATTTTTTTCCATTTTTAATGCATAAAAAATCTCTGCTTTATAGTAATGCCAATCTTGATAAAGATAATTATTATTAAAACAAGATTTTATATCAATCATATTAATTTTTAGTGGATTTTTTAACCATAATCGCCATTTATCAATATATTTTTCAGAATATTGCATAATTTTTTTAAGTTCTTTTTCATGGATAAACAATTGATTTTTATCCATTTCACTATTAGTATAAAATATGTCGAATACGGTAAAAATTCTTTGTGTAGGTATTAAACCGACAACTGTAAGACTATTTTTTTCTGGAAAAATTAATCGTATTTGATCATTTATATGAACATTAAGAATTTTAGATAATTCATATCCTATAATAATTTTATATTGACCCGGTATTAGTCGGCCGATAGCTTTATTATTTATATTTAATAAAGATAAATTTTGTTCTATAGAATCTATATTAGAAACTATCCCATTAATTAATGCATATTTGCTCTGGATAATGACATTAGTAGAAATCCAAGAAGAAATATTTTGAATGTTTGAACATTTTTTATTGTTCGGTAAAGTAATATTTTTATAAAAGTTTGTATGATTTTCATTTTTTAGAGTAACGTGTGGTACATATTTTAATATGTGCCACTCTAAATTTTTTTCAAATCCATTCATAACAGAAGTAACTAATATCAATGTAATTATTCCGATAATTATACCAATTAATGATATCCAGGAAGATAATTTATTATATTGATTGAATGCATTTTTTAAGATATATCTTATCCCAATATATAGAAAAGTTGGTTGATACATTATTGTTTTTTTATAAATTTAAATGAATTTACAGTTGAGTATATAAATACTACATTTTTAATATTTGTTTAAAATAAAAATTTTCTAATATAAAATTAGATTTTTTTTAAATAAAACATTTTTATAATAGAGCAAATTAAATAATTATTATAAAATGAATTTAATAAAACATATATTTAATATTTAAATAGACTTATTTTAATAAATCTGCATATATTTTATAAATAAATTATATTTAATTAATAAAATAACATTAATACAATGAACAAAAAAATAAATGATTTTTTTTATCATTCTAAAAAAAAACTTGAATTAATTTTGAAATCAGGAGATTTTGTTGTTCATTTTGAACATGGTATTGGAAAATATATAGGCACTAAATTGATAAAAACTGGAGATATAGAAAATGAATATTTAATGATTAAATATTTAGAAAACGATATTTTATATGTTCCGCTTACATCTATGCATTTAATTAATAAATATCTGCCATGCACTTTGAGCGTGGAAAATATCACTTTACACAAGCTTGGATCAGACGCATGGAAAAAAACTAGAAAAAAAACAATATATAAAATTAAAGATCTAGCAGCTGAATTATTAGACAATATATCAGAAAGGTTATCTAAGAAAGGGTTTGAATTTAGGAATAATTTTTTTAAATATCAACAATTTTGTAATGATTGTAATTTTGAACTTACATATGATCAACAAAAAGCTATTAATGCAGTTTTGCATGATATGAAAAAAAATACTATTATGAACCGATTAATATGTGGCGATGTAGGATTTGGAAAAACAGAAATTGCCATGCGAGCTGCGTTTGTAGCTGTAGAAAATAAAAAACAAGTAGCATTACTTACCCCAACTACACTATTAGCGCAACAACATTTTAAAAATTTTACTTTAAGATTTAAAAAATGGCCAATAAAAATTGCAATGTTATCTCGTTTCTTGAATATTCAAGAACAAAAAAATGTTTTAGATTATATTTTAACAGGTGATCTAGATATTGTGATCGGTACACATCGTATATTGCAAAAAGATGTTGTTTGGCATGATTTGGGATTGTTAATTATTGATGAAGAACATCGATTTGGAGTATCTCAAAAAGAATGCATTAACACATTACGTTCGGGAATTGATATTTTAGCATTAACAGCTACTCCTATACCAAGAACTTTAAATATGGCATTAAATGGTTTAAGAGATTTATCAATCATTTCTACACCGCCAAAACATCGATTAGCAATAAAAACGTTTATTCATGAATATGATGCAGCAACAATTAAAACAGCTATTGAACAAGAATTATCTCGAAAAGGACAAGTATATTATTTGCATAATAATATTCAAACTATCACTAAAACATTAGAATTTTTAAAAGAACTAGTTCCTATAGCACGTATTGAAATTTTACATTCAAAAATGTGTAAAAAATCTCTTAAAAGAATCATGAAAAATTTTCAAAAAAGTAATTTTGATGTGTTAGTTTGCACTACAATTATTGAAACTGGTATTGACATAGCAAACGCTAATACAATCATTATTGAATGCGCCGATCAATTTGGGCTTGCTCAGTTAAATCAATTACGAGGTAGGGTTGGAAGGTCATTTCGCCAAGCATATGCATATTTTCTTATCTCGCCTAAATGTTTTTTAAAAGAAAACTCTAAAAAAAGATTAGAAGCAATTTCCAAAATACATACTTTAGGTTCAGGGTTTTCGTTAGCAATAAATGATTTAGAAATTAGAGGATCTGGAGAACTATTAGGATCCAAGCAAAGCGGACAAATAAATTCCATAGGAATATCATTATACCATGAATTATTGAATAATGCTGTCGAAGCAATAAAATCTGGAAAAGAAATTTCTTTAGAAAATATTAAAAATAATATCACAGAAGTAGATTTAAATATTCCAGCTTTTTTTCCGGAATCTTACATTTCAGACGTATCAGTACGTTTAAATTGTTATAAAAAAATTTTTAGTAGTAATATTTCAGAAATTAATATCATAAAAAATAAATTGTTACATAAATTTGGCATAATTCCAGAATTCGCATTGAATTTAATCGAGATCGCAAAAATTAGACGCAAATCTCATATATTAGGAATCAAAAAAATTAATTTTAATTCGCAAGGCGGAATAATTGAATTTCATGAAAAAAATACTGTAAATCATGAAGAATTCATAAAAATATTAAAAAATTCTAGAATTTATAGTTTTATATCAAAAAAAAAATTAAAAATAAGTTTGTGTACAAATAGTTATATAGAAAGAATACAATACGTAAAAAAATTTTTAATTTCTATATCTTAATTTATCAAATAAAATAAAAAATTAAATATATTAAAATTTTTAGTCAACATAATTAATGTAACTTAAAATTAGGCTGGATAATACGATTAATTCCTGTAGAAAGTATCATAAATCCAGTTTTTATAGATCCATGTAAAGACATTTGATGCATACGATATAATAAAAGATACGCTAATTTTGCAACCATTCCTTCAATTAAAATAGAATTATTGGTTATATGATCTATAAAATTTCCTATTGTTTTAAATTTAGATAATGATATAAGCGATCCATAATCTTTGTAATCATAACTTTTTAATGTTTTATTATTTATTAAAGATAAAATATTAAGATAAACACATGTCGCCATTTGATGTGCAGCTTGTGCTCTCGGAGGCACGTGCATGCCATTTTTTAATAAAAAAGAAGCGCAGTCACCTATTGCAAATATTTTTTCATCTAAAGTAGTCTGTAATGTATCTTTTACTAACAATTGATGAATATGATTTGTTTCTAAATCAAAATACTTTTCGTGAAATTTTTGCGCCTTAATTCCTGCTGACCATACTATAAGTTCAGATTTAATCTTTTCTCCACTTTGGGTAAATAGTTCAGTTTCTTTGCATTTTACAACTGTAGTATTATTAAAAACTTTCACGCCAATTTTTTTTAATTCTAAATATACTCTATGCGAGATTCTTTCTGGCAAGGCGGGTAAAATTCTAGGTCCCATTTCGATTAATGTTACATGTAAGGTATTTTTTTTTAAACCTTGAAATCCATATCGATGTAATTCGTCAACTGCGTTGCATAATTCCGCTGATAATTCTACTCCAGTTGCTCCTCCTCCTACAATTGTAATATTATGCTTTTTTTCAAAAAGATTGTTATTCATAGAAATTTTCAAAAATAAATTAAACATTTTTTTATAAAATTTTTTAGCTTGTAATATATTGTCGATAAAATTACAATGTTTTTTTACTCCAGATACTTTAAAATGATTTGATTTACTTCCAACTGCAATGACTAGAATATCGTAATTTAATTCTCTTTTGGGAAGAATAATTGCTCCATCTTCATTATTTACTTCGTCAAGTATAATAGTATTTTTAATGCGATTAATTCCAATCATTTTTCCTAAACAAAATTTAAAATAATGATTTTTAGCATGTGCGATATAGCTAGTGCAATTATTGCCTTCATTTAAAGAACCAACAGCAACTTTATGTAATAAAGGTTTCCACACATGTATATAATTAAAATCAACTAAAACAATGTTAGCTAATTTTTTTTTTCCTAATTTATTACCTAGTTTTGTAGCTAATTCCAAACCGCCAGCTCCTCCACCAACTATAATAATTTTTTTTATCATTATGTGTTTTCCGATTTTTTTTAAAATACATGATTAATTATGAATAATGGTTTTTATAAAATTATTTACAATAAATGTTTTGATATTTAAAAAATTAAATACTATTTAAATTTAAATACTAATTTATAATTAAACGTTTACATATATTAACATATTAATCTTCCAAGATTTTTTCCTCCTAATAAATGCATATGTAAATGGTAAATTTCTTGACCACTATCATTATTACAATTAACTATTAATCGATAACCACTTTTACTAATTTTTTCTTTTTTTGCTATTTTAGAAGCAGCAATAAACAAATGACCAAGCATTAATGTATGTTTTTTTTTGATATCGTTTACAGTAGGTATATTTATATTAGTTACTATAATAATATGTATTGGCGCTTGAGGGTTATTATCTCGAAATGCAGTTACATAATTATCTTGATATATAATATTTGCAGGTATTTTTTTTTGAAGAATTTTCATAAAAATATTATTTGTCAAAATATATTTTCCTTTAGTATTTGTTTTATATTTTATTTATTTTTAATGAAGTATTTGGAAATAATTTTTGAAAATTTTTAACGTTATTTTTTGCAAATTTTTTTAATGTTGTGTTTCTTAGATTTGCAATGTATTTCGCAATGCACAACAAGTAAGACGGTTGATTCTTTTTTCCTCTATATGGTTCAGGAGATAAATATGGTGAATCTGTTTCTATTAATATACGATCATCAGGCACATATCGTGCGCAATCTTGTACTATTTTTGCATTTTTAAAAGTAACAATTCCGGAAAATGAAATATAACATCCTAGATCTAAAAAAATTTTTGCTATTTTTACGTTTTCTGTAAAACAATGCATAATACATCCTGAAGATTCAAAATCCACATTAGATAAAATATTAATCATATCATTCGTTGCATTTCTTGAATGAACAATAAGAGGTTTTTTAACTATTTTACTAATTTCAATATGATCAATAAAAATTTTTTTTTGTATTTTTGCATTATATTTAATATTACTATAATCTAATCCTGTTTCTCCAATTGCTACGACATCTTTTCTGTTTCCAAAACTATACAGTAATTTTTTACTATATGATTTTTCAATATAAAGCGGGTGTATTCCAAAAGAAAGTAAAATATTTGGGATTTTATTAAGTAAATTCAACATATTATAAAATTGCGAAACAGAAATACATACAGATAAAATCTGATTTACATGGTTTTTTTTTGCTTTTAATACGATACTTTCAATATTTTTGCGAGTGTTGCTTATTAAATCTAGGTGGCAATGAGAATCAATTAAAAACATTTATTGTATTTCCTTTGTTACATTATCCCAAGCTAGTATGGTTTTTATTAAAAAAATTTCTTTATTAATTCCTGAAATATTTATATGTAATTTTTTAAAATTTAACCAAAATTCCCATTGTTGATATAAAAAGTATATAGAACAAATTTTAGACATATATTTTATGATTTTAATACAATCCACATTAATAATATTTAAAAACATATTACTTTTATATCTTATAGTATCTACAATAAAAGAATTTATAAACATAAAAAATATTTCAATTTTTTGACAACTATCAAATAGATGAAAAAAAGAAGCTTGTTTTAAAAAAACTTTTTTTAAAACTAATATCATTTCTTTTCTTATATCCCAAAAATTAGAAGATAATATCTTTTTGGCAAAAATTGGTGCACCATGACAAAGATCTAAAATAATTTTGGTTTTTTTTAATTTTTTATATCCTTGATCATTTAACCATTTCAGACCATCATTTGTTCTAACAAAAATATTCCATATTTGACTTCTACTAAGAAGTGTTGGTAAAATATAGTTGATTTTTTTACATCCTAATATAAAATATGTTTTTTTTAACGGTTCCTCTATTGTTTTTAATAATGCATGCATTGCTTGATTAGTTAAAATCTCTATATTATGAATTAATATTATCTTGGATTCACTATGATGTGGAGGATAAAAAATTTTTTCACAAATTTCTCGTATCATATCTATCCCGATTTGTTTATTTGAAACAAAATTTTTAGGAAAATCATAAAGATCTGGATGGCAATTTTCAGATAATAATTTACAATTTAAGCAAGTAGTACAGTGCATAATATTTTTTTTACATTTGCAAAATATCCGTTTGACTATTGCATAATATAAATTTTCTACTCCACATCCGGAATTGCTTTGCAATAAAACTGTACAAGAACTATTAAATTTTAAACATGATATAATTTCTTTATATGCTTCTTTTAACCACGGATATAACATAACTTCAACTTTCACTTTTTAACCAAGTCAGCAATTTTTCTTTTATTTCTAAATTTACTTGTTCTAACGACTTACTTGCATCTATCGTAACAATATTTTTATTCTGTTTAGCTAGTTCTTGATAACGCGTTCTTGTCCTATCAAAAAAAGATATAGGTTCTGCTTCTATTCTATCTAGCTCATGTTTTATATCATGCGAATGTGTTCTTTTTATTTTATTAATTTTTTCTCTAATTTGCGCTCTAACTGTAGCGCGTGCTCTTATTCTAGCTAATCCCATAATTGGAGGTATATCGAGATATAGAGTAAAATCTGGATAAAAATCTCCTAAAAAAGCATCTCTTAAAGTTTTTAATAATTTTTCATTTATACATCTTCCTCCTCCTTGATATGCTAAGGAAGATAAATCATGTCGATCTCCAACTACCCAAGAACCTTGTTGTAAAGCTGGTTTAATTATACGTTCTACTAGTTGTATTCGAGCAGCATACAACATTAATAATTCGGCATGATTAGTAATTGGTTCATAACCTACACCTTCTTTGATTAACGTACGTAAAGCTTCTGCAAGTGGAGTACCTCCTGGCTCTCTTGTAAAGATTACGTTTTTTATGCCTTTTATTTTTAATAAATTTACTATTTTGGAAATAGCATTAGTTTTCCCAGCACCTTCTAATCCTTCGATGACAATAAATTTACCGCGCACTATTTACTTCCTTTTTCCATCTTCGATAATTTTTTACTGCTTTTTTATGATTATCGAAATCATGACTAAAAATATGATCGCCGCGCCCAGTAGAAACAAAATAAAAATAATTACTCTTTTTTGGATGTGCAGCCGCTTTAATTGATTCTAAACTTGGCATAGATATTGCTGTTTTTGGCAATCCATAAATAATGTATGTATTATGTAAAGTAGGTATTTTAAAATCTTTATGAGTTATTTTTTTGTTAGGTTTTATAAGTTTTAATCCATATTCTACGGTTGGATCTGACTGTAATTTCATTTTTTTTGTTAATCGATTAACAAATACTGAAGAAATAAGAAAACGTTCATGTTTTAATGATGATTCTTTTTCAATAATAGATGCCATAATTAATAATGATTGGGGAGAATCATATGGCAAATTATCATCTCGAGTATCCCAAATTTTTTTTAGAATTTTTTTCATATTTTTTCTTGCACGTTGTAATATTTCGCTTGCTTTAGTATTTTTAGTATACAGATATGTATCTGGAAAAAAATTTCCTTCTAATAATGTTTCTCTTAATTGTTTTGATAAATTATTCAAGTTATTAGTATCTATATCTTGCTGTATGTATGGAGAGTTTTTTAAAATATTTAAATAATCTTTTATTGTTGATCCTTCAATAAACTGAATAGAGAATTGTTTTTCTTTTCCTGATATAAACACTTTGAATGCATCTTGAATATTCATTCCTGGATATAAGGCATATGTTCCAGCTTTAATATTTTTTAATTTTGGATTAATTTTAATTAAAATAGGTAATAAATATAGATCATTTTTTATATTTTTTTTTTCCATAAATTTTTTTAAATATAATATAGTAGCTCCTTTTGGTATAGTAATTAAGATTTCGTTGCTAATATTTAAAGGTTTCATAGAAAAAATATATATTTTAAAAAAAAAATAAATATTATTAAACATAAATATATAAAAAAACTTTTTTTTATTTTATATATAATTCGCATATATAAGTTTATTTTACTAAAAAAAACAACGTATTTTTTCAAAAATAGTTCGATCAAAAAAATGTTTATTTTCAATTAATTTTACAGGAATAATAGAAAATATAGAATTTGTAATGAAAACTTCTTCTGCGCAAAATAAATCTTGTTTTTTAAAAAAAGATATAATTACTTTATATCCAAATTTTGGTAATAAATTAATTATTTTTTTTCTAATAATTCCAGGTACTCCACAATATTTCAGGTCAGGAGTAAATACAAAATTTTTTATTCTCCAAAAAATATTACATGCACAGCACTCTACTATAAATCCTTTGTTATCTAAAATAATTGCTTCATCTTTATTGACACGCTCTAAATGAATTGAAGCAAGAACTTGTTCAATTTTATTATTATGTTTAATTCCGGATAACAATAGATTTCTAGTTATTTTAATGGGACTGTAGTATAATTGAGCTCCTTTTTTCTTTATTTCTTTAAAGTTGAGATTATTTTTTGTTAATATAATGATTCGTATTGGTTCTATGCATTGTGCTGTTTTATATCCTCGTATAGAATTTCCTCTAACAATTATAATTTTAATAATTCCATTAGACATGCAATTTGATGCAACTTTAACTTCTTTATGTAAAGCAAAAAAATCAATTTTTTTAAAAAAAAGTTTTTTTTCTGCTAAAAACAATCTTTGAAAATGGTTTTTTAAAAATTTAATATGTCCGTTTCGACATGCAAATGTTGTAAATACCCCATCTCCAAATTGCAAACTTCTATTGCTTATAGAAATTTTATCTGTTTCAATTCCATTAACCCAGGATCGCATTAAATAATTTTTTATAACTCTGTTTAGTTAAATTTTTTTTAATTAACATAAAATTAGATTTTTTTATTTAAAATCGTAATTTTTAATTGTTAAAATTTAAATAATTTGTTTACATTCAATTTATAATTTTATGATAACTCAATTAAAAATTAGTACTTTTATATATTCAAAATGGAAAAAATTATTATATTTTAAATTAAATTTATAAATTCTTGGCGATCTTAAGATCGCCAAGTAATTTTTATGATTTTTTACTTTCTTTAATAAAATCAATAGCAGCTTGTACTGTAGTGATTTTTTCCGCTTCCTCGTCTGGGATTTCAGTATCAAATTCTTCTTCTAACGCCATAACTAATTCTACTGTATCCAAAGAGTCTGCGCCGAGATCATCTACGAAAGATGCACTGTTTATTACTTCTTCTTTTTTTACACCTAGTTGTTCGGCAATAATAGATTTAACGCTTTCTTCAATAGTGCTCATATTTTAAATTTCCTGCCAAATTCGCTCATGCGAAAGTTTTTAGTTTATAAAACCTTAAACAAGGATGCAACTAAATAAGGTTTGTTAAAATTTTTACAAAAATAAGATTCATAATTTATTTCATATACATTCCACCATTAACATGTATAGTTTCGCCTGTAATATAAGAAGCTTCTTCAGAAGCAAGAAATATAGCTGCATGTACAACATCTTTTGTCGATCCAAATCTATTTATAGGAATACAAGATAAAATTTTTTCTTTGTGTTTTTTAGATAATACTCGCGTCATGTCAGTTTCAATGAAACCTGGGCATATCATATTTACTGTAATTCCTCTTTTAGCTACTTCTCTAGATAATGAATGTGTGAATCCTATTAAACCAAATTTAGATGCAGAATAATTTGTTTGGCCAGGATTTCCTAAAAATCCAGAAACAGAACCAATATTTATAATTCTTCCATAATTCTTTTTTAACATGCCTGGTATAACTTCTTTAGATATTCTAAATGCACCTGTTAGATTCGTGGTTATCACGGAGTTCCATTGTTTTTCTTTCATTTTAATCAATAAATTATCTTGTGTAATTCCTGCATTATTGATAAGAATATTTATTGCGCCAAAAGTTTTTTTTATTTTTTCTAAACATAATTTAATTGAAATTGTATCACATATATTTAATTGTATTCCTAATCCTTGCCCATTTAAATATTTTCTAATTTTATTTACACCTTCTGGCTGTGTTGACGTTCCAATAACTATTGCATTTTTTTCAAGAAATTCTTTTGCAATAGCTTTTCCTATTCCTCGACTTGCTCCAGTAACTAATGAAACTTTTCTTTTAAATTGCATAAATTAATTTTTTATATTTTTTAGTTTGTTGTATTATAACATTTGGATGATTTAAAGATATTCCCTGAAGGTCTGAATCTTTTAAAAAGTCTTTCATTAACTTAGACAATATAGATCCTGGACCCACTTCTAAAAAAGAACATATTTTTTGATTAATCAAATATTGTATAGTTTTATTCCATAGAATGGGACTATAGATTTGGCGAATAAGTGTTTTTTTAATTTTTTTTGGGTTATTTTGTATTTTAGTGTCAATACTGCTAATTATTGGTATTTTTGGACGAAAAAATTTTATTTGATCTAAAATTTTTGATAATTTATGTGCCGCAGGTTTCATTAAGCATGAGTGAGAAGGAATATTTATAGGAAGAATTTTTACATATTTTGCTCCATAATCTTTGCAACTTTGCATTACATGAATAACAGAACTTTTATAGCCAGATATTATTATTTGTTGCGGAGAATTAAAGTTTGCAATAGACACGGCATCGGAATTCGAAAATTTTTTGCAAATTTTATTAATAACTTTACTTGACAATCCAATAATTGCAGATGTAGCACATTCTCGATTATTAACGGATTCTTGCATAAATTTCCCTCGCAATGAAACAATTTTTACGGCATCCGAAAAAGATAAACTATTCGCACAAACTAATGCTGAATATTCTCCCAGACTATGTCCTGCCATAAATTGAGGATTTTGTCCGGATAACTTTTTCCAAATTTTCCAAATTGCAAAAGATGCAGTTAATATTGCGGGTTGTGTAATTTCAGTTTTATTTAGAATTTCATATGGACCGTTTTCGATTATTTTCCATAAATTATATTTAAGAATTTCTGAACTTTCATTAAATATATTTTTAATAATAGAAAATTCTTTAAATGATTTCAGCATACCAATTTTTTGACAACCTTGGCCGGGGAAAAGCATTGCGAAAGTGTTCATTTGATTTTTCAATACCTAATTTATTAAAAATATATTTATCAAAATTAATTAATTTTTAATTGTATGTTTTTACTTAATTATTTTAATTTAACTATCTCTTTTATTAAATTAAAATTAATGCATGTATTGCATGTTGAAAAGTTTCATATTATTAATGTTTTCTTATTAATAAAATATTTTACATTTTACTTAAGTAAATATATTATATCATATAAAAATTTATAATTTTAAAAACCTCTTATATAAATTTTTTTTTATATTTAATTTTTATTTTTTTTCTTATTATTAAAAATATTTTTTCCGCGATAAAACCCTTCTTTGGTTAAAGCATGACGTATATGTGTTTCTCCTGATATTTGATCGATAGATATTTGAGGTATTTTTAATTTATCATGTGAACGACGCATACCTCGTTTTGATCTTGTAGGTTTATTTTTTTGAACAGCCATTTTCGCCTTCTTGTAATAAGAATTTTCGTATAATATTGTATAGTGCATAAAATAACGACTAAATTTTAATTATGCAAGGTTTAAATTTATTATTAAATAAATTTTATTTAATTGTAGATGAATCTTTATTGAACGATCCTACAAAGATGATAAAAATTTTATATTTTTATAAAGCACTGTAAATATACAAATATTATTTAATTTAATATTATAATTTATATTAATGTTTTCAATTTGAACTATTTCTTAATTTTTTAAGATATTGTAATAACATTCTATCTAATGGAGCAGTAATGTGTAAATTTTTTAATGTATGTGGATGCTGAAATCGTATATTAAAAGCATGCAAAAATATGCGATTAATTTCATTATTTATTAATAGAGCTTCATGGTTATTTATTTTATTATATAAAGTATCACATACAATTGGATGATGAATGTATTCAGCGTGCACACGAATTTGATGCATGCGGCCGGTTTCAGTAATAACTTTTAATAAAGTCATATTCTGAAATACTTCGATTACATTAAATTTTGTTTTTGCCGGTTTTCCATTTTTATCAATCAAAACTTTTTGCTTTCTAAAATTTAAATCTTTATTTAAATGTAACTTTTTTTTTAAAGGTTCAGATACTGTTTTACTTTTAAATTTACATTTACCGTGTACTAATATTAAATAATCTTTATATATCTTTCCATCTCGCAATTGTTTATGTAAATTACATAAACTAGAACGCTTTTTGGCAATTAATAATATTCCTGATGTTCCTCGATCTAAACGATGCACTAATTCTAAAAAAGAACTTTTTGGGTAAATATCACGTAATTTTTCAATAATTCCACAATTTATACCACTGCCTTTATGCACTGCTATACCACTAGGTTTATTTAAAATTAATAAATGTTTATCTTCATATAAAATAGAATTTTTTATATTAAAATTAATGTATGATGTGCAAGAAAATTGCTGTTTAATAATATGAGAATTTTTAATTGGAGGAATTCGAATCAAATCTTTAATTTTTATTTTATATTTAGGTTTCACTCTTTTTTTATTAACGCGAACTTCGCCTGTACGCAATATTTTATAAATATTATTTTTTTTAACATTTTTTAATTTTTTTTTTAAAAAATTATCAATACGTTGATCAGATTCATTATTTGATATTTTTACGAATTGGACTGAGGATTTAAAAATTTTCATTTTTTTTAAATTATTTTTGTAATAATCTTTATAAGATATATTAAAAAATTATAAATTATATTTAATTAGTATAAAAATATATGTTTGATTAAAAATAAAATATTAAAATTTAATTGTTTATAATAAAAATTTGTATAAGCGATTTTTGCAAAAGTAATATTAATTTTTAATAATTTAATAATTACTGATTATATCAGGTAAATTAAAATTTTAATATGAAATATAATTATAATAAAATTATAATATAATTTAATAATACAAATTTTTTTATATTATCTAATTAAATAATCATCGGTGTATAAAATGAGTATAGTATAATGAAAAGAATGTTAATCAATGCCACTCAACAAGAAGAATTAAGAATTGCTTTAGTAGACGGACAAAAATTGTATGATTTAGATATTGAAAATTTAAGTTATATACAAAAAAAATCAAATATTTATAAAGGCAAAATTACTCGTATTGAGCCTAGTTTAGAAGCAGCATTTATAGATTACGGATCAGAACGTCATGGATTTTTGCCATTTAAAGAAATTTCTTTCGAGTATTTTAATAATCAAAATATAATTTTTAGACGTTCAAACATCAAAGATCATTTAAAAGAAGGTCAAGAAATTATTATACAAATATCAAAAGAAGCTCGTGATAACAAAGGTGCCGCTTTGACTACATTTATTAGTCTTGCGGGTAGTTACTTGGTTCTTATGCCTAATACCCCGCATTCTGGTGGTATTTCACGTCATATAGAAGGAGAAGATCGATTAGAACTAAAAGAAATATTATCGTCATTAAATATACCAGAAGGTATGAGTTTAATTATACGAACAGCTGGATTAGGAAAATCTATCAAAGAACTTACAGATGATTTATCAATACGTTTAAAATATTGGGAACAAATCAAAAAAGACGCTCAAAATAAATGTGCCCCATGTTTAATTTATAGTGATAATGACGTAATTGTTCGTGCTTTTCGTGATTATTTGCGCGATGATATTGGAGAAATATTAATTGATAACCCTAAGATTTTAAATATAGCGAAAAATTATATAATATCTTTAGGTCGTCCAGATTTTATGAAGAAAATTAAATTATATAACGGAGAAATTCCATTATTTAGCCATTATCAAATTGAATCTCAAATTGAATCTGCTTTTCAAAGAGAGGTAAAATTACCTTCTGGAGGCTCTATTTTTATAGATACTACAGAAGCATTAACTTCAATTGATATCAACTCTTCACGATCTACAAGTGGAGGAGATATTTCAGAAACAGCTTTAAATACTAATTTAGAAGCAGTAGAAGAAATTGTTAGACAATTGCGATTACGTGATTTAGGTGGTTTAATTGTAATTGATTTCATCGATATGTTGCCTGCAAAACACCAAAGAGAAGTAGAAAGAGTATTAAAAGAATCTGTTAAACAAGATCGTGCAAAAGTTCAAATTGGTCATATTTCTCGATTTGGCTTATTAGAACTTTCTAGGCAACGTATTAGCCCATCTTTGCGAGAATCCAGTCATTATGTTTGTCCAAGGTGTAATGGAACTGGAACTATTCGAGATCATGAATCACTTTCTTTATCTATTTTACGATTAATTGAAGAAGAATCCATAAAAGATAATACACGTGAAGTTTATGCTATTGTTCCAACAAATATTGCATCATATTTGTTAAACGAAAAACGAGAGACAGTAATTGCAATTGAAAAACGTAATAAAGGCGTGAAAGCTATAATTATTCCAAATGATCGCATACAAACACCACATTATTTAGTTTTTAGAGTAAAATCAGGAGATGAGATAAATATTCCAAGTTATTTAATATCTAAATTATATGCACTGAATATTTCTAAAACTGATAAAGATCTTTTTTACGAGCAAAATTCATATGAAGAAAAAACGCATTTTTGTTCTAATATAGCAAGTAATTTTAAAAAAAATACAACTTCTCACTCTAAAAAAAATCAAAATAAAAAAATTTTATCATTTGATAACATTATGTATTCTCAAAACTTATTAACTCGTTTTATGTGTAGTATTAAATCATTTATATATATTTTAAAAAACCAAAAAAGTTTTTTTAAAAAAAATGATGCTATTTTTTTTAACAATTTAATTGAATTAAATTTAAAAAATAATAACTCATATTTAATATACAATGTTATAAATTATTTTAATCAATATAAATATTTTGATTTTGAGCTTTGCTTTAATAAATATTTTAACAGTTTTATTATATCTGAGCGATCTTCTAAAGAATACGAAAAACAATTAAAAAATTATACTAGTCATATTTTAGAAATATATAAAAATTTTTTAAAAAAAAATCACGATAATATTTTATACAACAATCTTAAATTAAGTAATTATATTAATAATAACGAATATAAAATTTACAATAATCATAATAGTTTTAGTAAAAAAACTTTAAATAGTTTAATACGAAATAATTTAAATATACCTGATAAAATATCTTTAAATACCGAACAATCTCTATACAAACAAAAACAAAAAAAATTATTATTTAATCGTTCTCGTCGAATTCCTAAATATTTAAGATTATTAAATAGAAAAAAAACGTCTAAATATCGACAAAATAACTTTTTAATAAAAAAATCTTTGAATAGTTTAAATACCACTGAAAACTTAAAAAAATCAAAATGATATTCAAGATAAAATTTTTAAAAAAATTTACGTTCTATATGTATTATTAATTAAAGTTGTTATATATATGTAGAAATATAAGTAAAATTAATTGAATAAAATATTTAATATTTATATAAAAAAATAAAAACATGATTAATAACAATTCTATTTCAAAAAATGATATAAATCAAAATACTTTAACCATAAAACGTCCAGACGATTTTCATTTGCATTTAAGAGATAAAGATATTTTAAAAGTTGTTTTACCATATACAAGTCGTGTTTTTCGGAGAGCTGTAATTATGCCAAATTTATCTGTGCCTATTACAAACTTATCACAAGCATACAAATATAAAAAAAATATTTGCTCAGTAATACCAAAAAATCATAAATTTGATCCTCTTATGACTTGTTATTTAACAGAAAATTGCGATAAAAATATGATTGTTAAAGGATTTTTAGAAAAAATATTTATTGCTGCAAAAATGTATTTATCTCATACTACAATTAATTCACAGTATGGAATTAAAAACATAAAAAAAATTTTTCCAATATTAGAAATAATGCAAAAAATTGGCATGATTTTACTTGTTCATGGAGAAATTTATGATAAAAATTCTGATATATTTGAACAAGAATCGAGATTTATTGAAAATATTATGGATCCAATACGACGATTCTTTCCAGAATTAAAAGTAGTTCTTGAACATATTTCTACTAAAAAGTCTGTAGATTACGTAATATCAGAAAAAATTTATTTAGGAGCAACAATTACTCCACATCATTTAATGTTTAATTATAATGATATGTTGTCTGAAAAAATTAACCCTCATTTATACTGTTTTCCTTTATTAAAAAATAAAAAAAATCAATCTGCATTGCATTCAGCAATATCTGGAAATTGTAAGCGTTTTTTTCTTGGAACAGATAGTGCTCCGCATCTTCTTGCTAATAAAGAATGTAGTTATGGATATGCAGGAATATTTAATGCACCTATTGCTTTAGAAATGTATGCAACTATCTTTGATAATCTTAATATTCTAAATAAATTAGAAGCATTTTGCTCTGTTAATGGAGCACGTTTTTATAATTTACCTCTTAATAAAGAAAAAATTACATTATTTAAGTTTTTACATAAACCGAATAAAAAAATTATTTTGAAGGTGAATAAAAAAAGCGCTATTGTTCCTTTATTCTTTAATAAAGAACTAAAATGGAGTACAAAATTTGAACAAAAAAATAAGTGATGCGAAATTATATTAATAAAATAAAAAATTTAAACATGTGTTTAATAATTTTTATAAAATTTTAAATACAAAATTTATTTTTAATTTAAATTGACATATTTAATTTAAAATATATAAATATTATTTTTTAAATGTTTTTTATAAAAAATTTAAATTTAAGAAATACTCCTAATTTCAGCATTAAATGTGTTTTTTAATGCTTGCACGCATTCCTCAATAAGAACACTAATTTCTTTATTTGTCATAGTATACTTATCTTGCAAAGTTAATCGTAAAGATACACTTTTAAATCCACATTGTATTTCTATACCGTGATATATATCAAATATTCTAACATCAATTAATTTACTTTTAATTTTATTTTTACAAGTTTGAATAATATCTATTACTGGAATATTATCTGATACTATCATGGAAATATCTCTTTGATTACATGGAAAATCAGAAACATTTTTAATTTCTGGAATATAATTATTAAATATTGATTTCCATGATAACTCAAATAAAAAAATTTTACTTTTTAATTTAAAAAATTTTTTTAAAAATGGGTTAATTTCTCCAATCAAGCCAACACATTTATTTTTAATAAAAATCTTTGCACTTCTCCTGGGATGCAAAGCGGAATGTGTATAAGATTTAAAATTTAAAAAACTTGCATTATTATATATTCCTATTAATGCTTCTACATCACCTTTCACATCATAAAAATCTAATTTTTCTTTTTTTAATTTCCAATGTATAATACAATTTTCAGATATAGCTCCAGAAATAACAAATTTTTGTTGTATTCCGAATAAGTATCTTTTATTTGGAATAAAACAAAATCCACTTTCGAAAACACGTATATAATGCATCTGTCTACTTTGGTTGTATAAAATAGTTTTAATAAAATTAGTCCATAGAGATAATCTTAAAACAGACATCTCATGTGAAATTGGATTAATAATTGGTATAGATGATATTTTAGGATGCAAAATTTTTTGAATATTTGGATCTACAAATGTGTATGTTATAATTTCTTGATATCCGCGATTTATTAAGAATTGTTTAGATAAATATAAAGCGATGGTTTTAGAATACTTTTTTTGAATATTAAAATCAAGCATAGTGGATTTTAATGGAATGTTTTCAAATTCATAAAAACATGCTATATCGTTTATTATATCGGCTTCATTATTTACATTGAATATGCGCCAACTCGGAGGGGCAATGTACCATTGATTTTTTGTCTTATATTTTATTTTATATTTCCATGCGTGCAATGCCTCTTCTACTTTGCTTTTTTTAATAAAAAATCCTAATACGTTTTTAATTTTATTTTGATTTAAAGTAATTATTTTATTTTTTGGTAGAAAACTTTTAAAAGTTACATGGTTTATTGGACCTGGATTTCCATGACAACATCTTATAATAATCTCTGTAATACGCTCTATGGCCCGTAATTGAATGTTTGGATCTACCATGTTTTTTATATATTGCTCTACAAATTCAGATTTAATTTTATATTTTTTTGATAAATTATAAATAAATTCTCCATTATAAAATGCTGCAGATATAATAATATCTGTAGTATTTATATCAATTTTTACGTCATTGCTAATGATTAATCCAGCTATTTCTAAAACATTATTTTTATTAGATATTACTAAAGTTCTTCTGTCTAAAAGTATTTTTCGTTTTTTTGATATATTTATATACTCGTTTTGTTTTGCATATCGCATAATCATATTGCAAGAAGCTTTATGCATATTAAATATTTTTATTGGTTGTCCTGTTTCAATAAAAACATAATATATAATATTTATGAGGATATTTTTTGATATATATCCGAATCTTTTTAATCTTTCTAATATCCATATTGGTGTATCTATATTTAAATTGACATTTGTAATTGTTCTGCTTAAATATTTTGGACATGCTTCTGGAGTACATATATGAGTTTTTACTTCAACATCATTCGTGGGTAATATTGGTTTGCAATATTTTTTTCTTAACAACATGTTGTTAGTTGTAAATTTAATCGCTCTAGATAGACCGAATAAATTTAAGCAATCAAATCGATTAGGAGTAATATTAATATGTAAAATAATATCATTTAGTAAAAAATATTTTTTTACATCTTTCCCGACTTTTTCAGTATGAGGAAATATGATGACTTTTTGAGATTTTTTTTGTATTCCAAAGATTTTTAAATCTGAATATGAACAAAATATACCTTCTGATTTTTTTCCAAATAAAATTTTATCTTTAATAGTTATATTATTGTCTAGTTTTGATCCATGAATAGCAACGGCAACTTTTTTATATAATAGATCTTCTTTAAGACGTGAAATAATTGTAATCGTATTCATATTTCCGATATTTATTGAAAATAAGTTAAGTAATTTATTTTTAGGATGTATTTCGCAAGATATAATTTTTCCAATCTTGATTCCAGAAAACTGAGTGCAAATTGGTGAAATTTTATCTATTTCAAACCCTATTTTTTGTATTTGATTGACAATTGTTTTTAATTTTATGTTTTTATATTTTATCCATTCTTTTAACCAAGATAAACTGCACTTCATATATAACCTTATTTAAATTGTTTTAAAAAACGCAAATTATTCATAAACAGCAGTCGTACATCAGATAATTTGTAATATAACATTGCTAATCTTTCAATTCCAATTCCGAATGCTAAACCAGAATATTTATCAGAATTTATATTAATATTATTTAATACATCAGAATGCACTAATCCACATCCTAATATTTCTATCCATTCTCCAAATTGATTCATAATATCTATTTCAGCAGAAGGTTGTGTAAAAGGAAAATATGCAGGACGAAAACGTATTTTAATATTTCTACCAAAAAGATAATAACAAAAATCATATAATATTGATTTTAAATTTGATAAATTTACATCGTAATCAACAACTAAACCTTCCATTTGATGAAACATTGGAGTATGTGTTTTATCATGATCATTTCTGTATACTCGTCCAGAAGATATAATTTTTAATGGAGGATTTTGAGATTGCATTACGCGAATTTGTATGCCAGATGTTTGAGTTCGTAATAAACAATTTTCATTAATCCAAAAAGTATCATTTTTAGTACGAGATGGATGATTTTTTGGAATGTTTAGAGCATCAAAATTATAAAAACTACTTTCTATTTCATTTCCTAAAACAACAGAAAACCCTAAAGATTGAAAAAAATTTTCTACATGAAAAATTATATTGGAAATTGGATGTAAATTTCCTATTTCTGCTTTTGTTCCTGGTAAAGAAACATCTATTCTTTCCATTAACATTTGTGATCTAATTTTATTATATTCTAATTTTTTTTTTCTCTCTAAATAAATAGTTCTAATTGTTAGGTGAGAATATTTAATTATGTTGTTTTTAATTATATTTGAATATGGTATGAGACGATTTAATGCAACATTTTTTTTTGAAAAAAAACCAACTTTTCCTATCCAATATATTTTAATTAATTCTAATTTTTTAATGCTATTACATTTTTTTATTTTATCTTTTGCCGTATTAATTAAAAATTTTATATTTAAAATATTTATATGGTAAGACATATTTATTCGTTTTAAAATTAATGAAATTTTTATGTATTATATAAAATTATTTACTAACATAAAAAACTATTTTAATATATAATTTTTAGGACATTTGTTAAGTAATATTAATATTTTTAGTTAATTAGTATTTTATAAATATTTAAGGTATATTTTTAATTTTTTCGTATAAGTTATAAAATGCTTTTTCATCGTATATAGCAATTTCAGACAACATTTTTCTATCAAGAAAAATAGATAGTTTTTTAATTTTATACATAAATAAGCTGTAAGATATTCCATATTTTCTAGCAGATGCATTAATTCTGCAAATCCATAATCGACGTAATGTTCGTTTTTTATTTTTACGATCTCGATAGGCATATTGTCCAGATTTAATAAAAGACTGAAATGCACTTCGATAAGATCTTGACCGCGCCCCATAATGTCCTTTTGATTTTTTTAATATTTTTTTATGACGAGCATGAGCGGTTACTCCACGTTTGACGCGAGTCATTGTATCTCCTAAATTTTTGTATGATTAAAAGTTATATATTAAACTTATTTGTACGGCAAACAACGAAAGATGATTTTTTTTTCTCCTATTTCTGTGAAAGATTTAACGCGTAGACGTCTTTTACGTTGAGAAGATTTTTTTGTTAAAATATGACGTAAATTTGATTTTTTATATTTTAATCTATTAGAGTTGGTTTTCTTAAAACGTTTTGCAACACTACGTATAGTTTTTATTTTCAACACAATATATTCCTATTTGAATTAGATTAAAAGACATAAATGTTATATTTTTTATAAATTAATTTTTTAATAACGTTTAATCTTTTTTGGAATTAATATTAATACCATTTGCCTTCCTTCAATTTTTTTTGGAAACGATTCAATAATAGCTAATTCGCTTAGATCTTTGCAAATCCGATTAAGCATATTTGTACCAATTTCTTGGTGTATAATTTCTCTACCACGAAATCGCAAAGTAATTTTAACTTTATCTCCATTATTTAAAAAAGACATTAATTTACGTAATTTAACTTGATAATCTCCTGTATCGGTGTTTGGTCTAAATTTTATTTCTTTAACGTTAATTATTTTTTGTTTTTTCTTTTGCTCCTTATTAGATTTATTTTTTTCATATAAAAATTTTCCGTAGTTCATGATTCGACATACAGGTGGGTTAGCATTTGGGCTAATTTCAACTAAGTCCATGCCAGATTCTTTAGCTACTTTTAAAGCTTCAAGTAATGGCAAAATTCCTAATTTAGAATTATTATTTCCGATAATTCTTACTAATTTTGAATGAATTTCTTCATTAATACGATTTAATCGTATAGCTGAATATTTTTTGCCAGTTTTAATTTTATACTCCTCCAAATTAACATTTCTTTGATAAAATTTCTTGAGATAATTTATTATAAAATTCTTCTATATTAATTTTTTTTAATTTTTTTCCTGTACGTGTTCGCACTGATATTGTTTGTGTATCTAATTCTTGTTTTCCACAGATTAATATATACGGTATATAACGTAAAGTATATTCTCTGATTTTAAATCCTATTTTTTCATTTCTCAAATCTAATTTAACTCGAATGTTTTTTTGTAAAAAGAAATTATATATATTTTTTGCATATTCAATTTCTACATTTGTAACATTAATTACAACGATTTGAATTGGAGCTAACCATAATGGATATTTTCCAGAATATTCTTCTGTGAGAATTCCAATAAAACGCTCTATAGATCCTAAAATAGCACGGTGAATCATTACAGGATGTATTCGTTTATTCTCGTGATTTATATAATATGCTTGTAATTTTTCTGGAGAAAAAAAATCTAACTGAATTGTTCCGCATTGCCATTTACGCAACAATGAATCTAATAATGTAAATTCAATTTTTGGACCGTAAAAAGCACCTTCATACGGTTCATGCACAAAAATAATATTTTTATTTTTTAATACAGATTCCAATTGTTGTTCTGCAAAATCCCAAATTTTGTCATTCCCAATGCGTTTTTTAGGACGTGTAGATAATCGAACTAATATTTTTTTAAATCTAAAACAACTATATACTTCATAAATCATATTAATGCAATTACTTACTTCTGTATGAATCTGATCATATGTGCAAAATATATGCGCATCATCTTGTGTAAAATTTCGAATACGCATTAATCCATGTAATGCACCGGATGGTTCATTTCTGTGACAAATACCAAACTCTGATATTCGAACAGGAAGATCACGATAAGATTTTAAAGTTTTTTTAAAAATTAATACATGTGCTGGACAATTCATCGGTTTTATACAGTATTTTATATTTTCTGAATGAGTATAAAACATACTATTTCCATAATTTTCTAAATGCCCGCTAGACTGCCACAAATTATAATTCATGATTAATGGGGTTTGAACTTCTTGATACGAATATTTGCGCAATTGTGTGCGTATAAATTTTTTTAAAATATGAAAAATTATTAAACCATTTTCTTGCCAAAAAATCATGCCTGGCATACTATTTTGTATATGAAATAAATCTAATTTTTTCCCAATTATTCTATGATCTCTTTTTTTAGATTCTTCTATGTTTATAAGAAATTTAGTTAGTGTATTTTCAGAATTCCATGCTGTTCCATATATTCGTTGAAGCATTTTATTTTTACTTTCACCTCTCCAATAAGCTCCAGAAATTTTCTGTAGCTTAAAGAAATTACAAAATCCTATATTAGGAACGTGCGGACCAAGGCACATATCAATATATTCTTCGTGATAATAAAGTGATAAATATGAATCTTTTGAAATATTTTCATGAAGAATTTTTATTTTATATATTTCTTTACGATCTGAAAAAATATTATACGCTTCTTGCCAAGAAACATATTTTTTCTTGATTAAATAGTTTTTTTTAGCTAATACATGCATTCTGTCTTCTATTATTTTTAGATCATGCAAGGATAACTGATAATTTAAATCAATATCATAATAGAAGCCATTTTTAATAACAGGTCCGATTGCCATTTTGGATTCTGGCCATAATTGCTTAATCGCATGCCCTAAAAGATGTGCACAAGAATGTCGAATAATTTTAATCCCATCTTTATCTTTTGGAGTAATAATTTCTAAATATGCATCACAGTCTATCGTATCCGACATATCCATCAATTTTCCATTAATTTTTGCAGAAATACATTTTTCTAATACATGATGATCTAATTTTTTGACAATTTCTAGAATTGATATTTTATTATCATAAAATAATTTTTTATTTTTTAGATAAGTTATAACTGGCATGTTTTTCTCCAACTTGGTTAAAATATCAACTATACTTACTTAATTTTAATATAGTTTTAATTTTGAACCAACATAAAATATTACTAAATATAGAATCTTTATATTACTCTAATATATAATAGATAGATTTACTTAATATAATAATCAGGACTAGTATATTTTAAATTTTAAATAATTAAATTTTATTATATAATTTATATAAAATATGTTGTAATTTGATAAAGAATAAAAAATAATTAATTTACACTTAGCAAATTTATAACTTTTATCATGCATACTATTCAAAAAAATTTTAAAAAAATAAAAAAATTAATTCAAGAAACAGCTAAAATATATCACAAAGATGTAAAAAATATAAATTTATTAGTAGTAAGCAAATCTCGTTCTATAGAAGAAATTAAACTAATTTACGCATGTAAACAAAATCATTTTGGAGAAAATTATGTACAAGAAGCAATAAAAAAAATACTGTGGTTTCAAAAAAATCAACCAAAAGAAAAATTATTCTGGCATATGATCGGGTTAGTTCAATCTAATAAAAGCGCATTAGTATCGCAATATTTTGATTGGTGTCATACTATTGGTCATATTAATATTGCTAATAAACTTAACAAATATCGAAAAAAAACACAAAAACCTTTATACGTGCTAATTCAAATTAATTTTAACCAAGAAAATAGCAAATATGGTGCAGATTTACAAGAAATACAAAAAATTGCACAATTTATTCATACAGAATGTATATATCTAAAACTTAGAGGAATTATGGCTATTCCTACAAAAACAAATAATTTTATAGAACAACGTATAAATTTTCATAATTTATATAAAATTTTTTTTAATTTAAAAAATAATTATCCAAATATAGACATCCTATCTATAGGCATGACAAATGATATGATTGCAGCAATTGCCGAAGGGAGTACGTTATTACGTATAGGCACCGGAATATTTCAGACCAAAGTAAAATCAAATTAAAAGGAAAAAAATGAAAAAATTAACGTTTATTGGATCAGGAAAAATAGCAGAATCTATGATTTTAGGATTAATATCATCAAAATATTTAAAAGAAAATATTTGTATTTGTTCTCCTGACGAACAAAGCCGTACCGCGATTTCAAATCAGTATTCACTAAAAAATTTTAAAAACAATACACATGGAATGCATATAGGGGATGTAATTATTTTAGCAGTTAAACCTAATATTATTCCTGTGGTATGTGCAGAAATCAAAGACATAGAAAACTTATCAAATAAAATTATTATTTCTGTAGCTGCGGGAGTTACCATTAAAAAAATTTGTGAATATATTGAAAAAAAAAATATTACTGTAGTACGAGCAATGCCAAATACTCCTGTATTAATTAATCAAGGAGTTACTGGGTTATATGCTCAAAAGATTAACACAAACCAAAAAGAATTTATAACAGAGCTATTTAATAAAATTAGCAAAACATTCTGGTTATCACATGAAGAAGAGCTAAATTCTATTATTGCTACTGCTTCTAGTGCTCCTGCATATTTTTTTCTTATGATGGAATGTATGCAAAAATCTGCACAAAAAATGGGTTTAGATCCTGAATACATAAAAGAACTTATTGTGCAAACAGCAAAAGGATCTGCTATGTTAGCAGAACATTTTCATGATAAATCTTTTCAAGTATTAAAACATCATGTAGTTTCTAAAGGTGGTACTACAGAGGCCGCACTAAATGTATTTACACAATATAATTTTCAAAAAATTATTGAAAAATCTATGAAATCTGCAGCTAATAAAGCGAAAGAAATTGAAAAAGTTTATAATTAAATCACATTATTAATGTTTTTACATATATAAAATTTTAAGCTTTATTACAAAATAAATTAAATTATTTAATGCAAAATACATAAATTTTTTAACTTTAAATAAAAATTTAGCTATATATTTTTCCATTAATAGCAAAAAAAATGAAAATAAAAAAAATCATTTTAGCGACAACAAATCAAAATAAAATTAACGAAATTCGGACATTTTTACATAAAACAAGAACTAAAATTAACATTATTTCTCAAAAAAATTTTAATATAGAAAACGTCTTTGAATCCGCGCCAACATTTATAGAAAACGCTTTAATAAAAGCCCGTCATGCATCGAAATTAGGACTACCAGCATTAGCTGATGATTCCGGACTCATTGTAAAAACATTAAATGGACAACCTGGAGTCAATTCTGCAAGATTTTGTGGCGATTTATCTACAGATGAGAATAATATTAAAAAAATTTTAGAAAAAATGTCTAATGTGAAAATGCCCGAACGTAATGCACAATTATATTGTGCTCTGGCATATGTACGCTTTCCTAAAGATCCAACTCCAATTATAGTAGATGGTGTATTAAATGGAATGATTGCAAAATTCGTATCCAAAAGTATAAATGGTTTTGGATATGATCCAATTTTTTTTCTTGTTAATCATAAAAAAATGCTTTCGGAACTTACTTTAGAAGAAAAAATAAAAATATCTCATAGGAGTAAGGCGATCAAAAAAATGATCAATAAAATTATTCGTTCATAATTTATTATGGAAAAAATTTGTTTAGTAATAAAATTTTTGTTATTAAAAAAGATTTAAAATTGAAAACAACTTTATACATATAAATTAAGCTCGTTTAAAATTAAAATAAAGATTTCTTTTTTTATAAAAATCATCTCAAATATTAATGTTTCAAAAAAAATTATTATGCATTTAAAAGTGTTTACTAAATCTATTTAAAAAATAATGTGATTGATGTAAAAATATTGCTCGTAATAATTAGCATAATTTTTTTAAATTTTAATAAATTCCTTTGAAAAATTTTTTTATAATACTGAGATTTATTACAAATATTTAGAATAGATATCGCATTTGTGATATAATGTTATTATTAACTATAATTTTTAGAATTTATAAAAAATAATTTTG